>RJWM01007417.1:0-78151 GCA_004363535.1 Dasyprocta punctata
AGTGGGGGCCGGTTTCGGCCCATTTAGTTCTCCTCCGGGGTCAGGCGGCGCCCAGCTCCGGAAGGCGGCTCAGTTCTCCCTTGGTGTGCGCCAGCACCACGCGGGGCCGGCGAGTGGGGGCCGGTTTCGGCCCATTTGGTTCTCCTCCGGGGTCAGGCAGCGCCCAGCACCGGAAGGCGGCTCAGTTCTCCCTTGGTGTGCCAGTCCCCAGAGTTTTAACAGTTCCCGCATTGTTCAAAGGTCTCCCCTGAGACTCCAGGCAGAGGCAAACCGCAACACCTGGTAGAGTTCAGTTTGAGAGGTCCAGGGCGTCTGCCGGTTGGATGCTGGTTGTCAGCTCAGGCAATTAATCCTCCACTGTATGCCCTCTGACCATCCAGACCTTCTTTTATTGCAGGTGGCCTCTCCAACAGGATATGCTGAACTTTTTACATGACAACTGGCTTCCAAAAGGGCAGAAACAAACTGGTAGGCTGCTTAAGACCTTGATCGCAAAGTTACATTGTTATCTCTGCTTTCTATCAGTCAAAAAAATTCATGGGGCCAGTCCACACCTACGGGAAAGGGTGGTAGTAGTGGGGAAATTGGTGTGAATACTTTTAGAAATAACATATCTCACAAGTAGAAGAAAACATAAATGAACCCAAGTACTCTCTGAGGCCATTTCTATTTCATAGCAATAACCCTGATGTTCAAGCTATATGCCCTTAGCTCCCTGGTTATGGAGGCTGAGTGAAGTCAGAGGGAAGTTAAGGAAATGGCTAAATGACACAAGACGGCTTTTGTAATATTCTGATCTATAGTGGTTTGGCCTTTGAGCATTTTGAGAGATAAACCACCTCAGAAGGAGATCTATTCCATCATTGAGCCGCTCTGAAGTCTAGAAATATATTCAGCGTGTGAGGTTGAATACTTTCCTTTCTGTGACTCCTCCTCTGGTCAAACCTCTACCCTTACCTGCTGCTGAAAGAAAAGCTACTCCCTTACGAATATAGCATTCATTTAGAATTAGGTTATTTTAAGATAACCTTGACTGAAGGCACAACACCTTCCAACTTTTTACATCTGTACCATGTAAATTCATGATTTCCAAAAGTATTGTTTGTGTATAACACAACTCACAGTATGAATTTTGCCCAGTATAGTATGTGTAGTGGATTAGTAACTGGTGGTCAACTTAAACACCAGCTGGACTGAATTAGTATGGTGCTGAGTGTGGATGGCCCATCTGAGGACTTCTGCCAGCATAAAAAGGAGACCTAGAGAGGAAGAAAGAAGCATTGTGGTTTCTCCTTAGTGGTGGTGTTGTTTGGAGCCATTGGTTCTCCTGGAGGAGCTTGTCATGCTGGCTCCCCTGATATAAACTCAGCTGTTATCATTGGAGGAGCTCAGGACCTTGTTGCTGACAATGGCTGCGGTTCATTTTGGGGAAGCTTTGGTCCTTACTTTGAGCATCACTCCCTGGCTCCAGAGGGGAAGATGTGTGCTGTTCAACCTCCAGGAAAAGTTTGTCACGTTGGTTTCCTGATATGTACTCAACTGTTCGCATTGTCAGAGGAGTTCAGGGACTTCATTGTTACTGAAGATGGCTGTTTTGCTTTTTGGGGAATCCCTGGTCCTTATTTTGAGCATTGTCTCTTGGTTCCACTGCAGATCCCTCAGCCTAGTGGCACAGATCCTTCACCCCACTGGCATGGACTTTCTAGCTTCCTATGCTGACCTTTGGGCCTTCCCAGCACAGATCCATGAAATAGACTTGCATGGGTCATTGTCATGGGCTCTAGGTTTTCAGCGGAACTCATATAGTGTATTGCCATGGGATCCAGGCCCTCAGCTGGATTTTTTAGATCTTTAGTATTGTGGACAGATTTTTTGCACTTTCTTTGTATCGACTCCTTGGATGATTATTATAAATAATAGTATAAATTATTTGTCCTGTATGTAATTGTTCTCTTTGCAACCCCTGACTACAACAACATGTTTAAGAAGAAAGGAAAGTAGGGAGTAGGTTATTGAAAGTTTTCAACTGTCTCATGGTTACAGTTTATATCTCAAATGTCCCTCAGAGGTCTACGTGCTGAAGGTTGGTCTCTAGCCTGAGGCACTATATGAAGGTGGTGTTGTCATAAGTCACAATTAACCTTTCCTCCTCATAAATTGATTTTCTCAGGTATTTTGTCACAGTAGTAGAAACCTTACTAACACACTGGCAAAGCAAATAAATGGTTTAAGCATCTTTAATATTTATCTGGCTTAACCTTTTTTTTTTTTAATCTGATGGAAATCTAGGACTTGAAATTTATCTAGTCCAAACTTTTTCATAACTTAGTCACTGTTTACCAAAATAGTTGTCTGTGTCCTCTATAGCTAGTATTCACTGGGTAATGAAAGTGGAGACAGTAATTCAAAAATTCTGAGAAAAACTGAAGACAAAGCTTACTAGTATAAGTGATTAAAAATGCCCAAATACAATGAAAAAAATTTTTTTATAATTAATGTGACCAAATGAAAAAGAGGAAGCAAGCCCCTATAACTAATTGGTTGAAGAACCAGTTCTCCTGGTGGGTGGTGTTTATATAAGAAGGTGCCTGTGATTCAAAATTAGGGTGAGACTTTTACTGGTTGGGGAAAGTGGCTATAAAAAGATAAGAATAGTGAAAAGCTATGACCAATGAAAAGGATGAGAATTTAATCATAGCCTTATCAGCCCACAACCAGGAGCCATGAGCAGACTTAATCATGTCTTATATTGTTAAGACAGTAACCCCCAATTTTCCTGACAGCAATTTTTGAGTGCCAATATTTTGGTCTTTTGCTTCCAAATTCTAGTCTCCTAATAAAGCCAGACAACTTTATGTGGATATGTGTGTTTAATTTTTATAAATAGAAATACATTTGAGTGTACATGAAAGGATCTAAGTATTTATTTCACCAAAGAGTTATGAACTTTAAAAATATTCATTTTTGTATGTTTTTAAAAACATTGATATAAGTGCATTTTTGCTTTGAATTTATGAGAAGTAACACACATATAATTATTTACTTTCCTCTTCTGGTTGTATTGTACTTGCTTAGATTTTTCAGACTTAGTGAAAAGGCTACATATAGGAGGAAACAATGTACATATGTAATAATAAAGAAATGATGCAAATTATTAGCAAGTTAAAAATAGTTCTTTGCTTATATTTAGTTTGAAGATAGTTTCAGATATTTCTATACAGTAGCCCACATATGGTATGGTAAGATCTTCAAGATTAGATAAATCAAATGTGTCCTGGTTGAACACAAAAAGGTAAAAAAATACTTAATTTTCTTAAATATGTAACAGAAGGAAAAAGATGGTTGGAATCGTAGAAATCTTTTTCAAAATTGCTTCTGAAAATGGACAGTGGTGAGGATCGTATAATACTGTGAATTTACTAAATGCCTCTGATTTACACATTTAAAATGCTTTTAGTGGTCATTTTGTATATGTGTTATATACATTTTACCACAGTTTTAAAAAAGCATAATTCACTTAAATATATATGACAATCTACTTTGCTGGAAACTTAAAGTCTGAGGCTCTAAGAAAAAGATATACCCAACTTGAATTTTCTGGGGTTTCTCGTGCGCGCATGTGTGTGTGCATTCTGCAAATTGTTCATGAACTTCTGGACCAATGTGAGTTCAGTCAGCAGAACCAACACAGTGATGTTCAGTTTGGCTGAGGCAGACTCACATGCAAGGAATCTTTGGACATCATGTTGTTCTGAGTTCACTGTGGAGCCAGCTGCAGAGAGCAGTGGGCAGGTTCAAGAGCTACTGATGCTCACATTGTCCAGCAGGGTCAGCTGGTCATGAATGCGACCAGCACAAGCCAGTCTTTATGCTGGCTAGAGCCCTGCTAGCAGCACTGAGGCACAATCCCTCTATTTGTTCCCTTAGAACATTCGTTTCCTTGGGCTTTTTTGAGGCTATCTGAGGTTGCTGGAGATGATAGGAAATACGGATGGATGGTTGTTGCCTATAAGATTTTCTCGCGACCAGGAAAAAGTCCTGGTTAAAAATAACAGCAACAAACGGGAAAGGTAGAAAATTCTAGGCAGTGTGGATCCTGAAACAAGGCTTCCAGACATTAGCCTGAGCTGTGAGCACTAGGGCACAACTCCTGGCCTTGACTGTCATCAACTAATAGGAATAATTGATGGGAATTGGTAAGATCACTTGATGTTCTTGCTTTTTCACAATTATGAGATAACCCCATTTTTTTTTTTTTTTGTCGGTACTGGGGATCGAACTCAACCTCGCATCTGCCAAGCAGGTGCTTAAGGCACTGAGGCCCTACTTTTTTTGAGCCAGGGTCGCACTATGTAGTTCAGGCCAGCCTTGCTCACGTTGTAGCCCAAGCCGGCCTCGAACTCACAATGCTCCACCTACCTCAGCCTCCCAAGTGCTGGGATTAAAGGTGTGTACCACCATGCCCGGCTGATAACCCCATTGTTGTTGGAACCCAGGCTGGGTAAGAACATGATGGTTCTTTGGCAGACAAGTTTCTACTTTCACTGTAATGGAGGAGTACAGTTCAGAGAGTCTATTAGGTTGGAGGTTGGGATTCCCAAACATTTGTGCCACCAATTGGGGAAAAGTCTGGCTATCTGAGGCTGTCGAGTGATTGTCAGGTTGTTTTCTAAAGCACTGCATGTCATATGGATTAAATAGGAGTTTTGTTCAAATATACTTCATGATTTGGTGAGTATTTCCATCAGGTTTTCAGGTAACACTGATTCTCCTGATCCGAAGACCATACTTCAAACAGCAAGGTCAGGAGAACTGAGAGTTAGCAAGTGGGAAACTAGCATTGCTGCCATTGGATCTAGTACTTCTACCAATTCAATGTTTAAAAATGAAGTTTTGTTCTAAAGAAACAAAATTTTCTAACTCAAAAAATTATTGTCACATTGCTCATTCATACTTCTTAGTGATAGCTGAGAAGATACCACCTTCAATGGGGCATTCAGAAATGTAGAAGTTGTCACTGATTGTATGATTACTGGAAAATGCTACTGCTATTTGGTGCCTAGGGACTCAGAATGCTAAATGTCTAGCAATGTGTGAGAAGGTTCTGATCAAAGAAAAACTGTGCCAGCCAAAATGCCAAGAGACCCCATTAAGATATCTGAGCCACATGAGTAGAGAAAATCCTGTGCACATAACTGAAACCCCATCCAATCAGTTCTTTGAACACCTTTATGAGTATGTAGTCATTCCTTGGTATCAACATGAGAATGGCGCCAGGACCTCCCACAGATGCTACAACCCACAGATGCTCATCTTCTGTATATAAAATGGCATGGTATTTGCATAGAATCAATACACATCTTCCTGTTTACTGTAAATCATCTTCAGATAACTTACACTACCTAATAAAATGTAAATGCAATGAAAATATTTGTTATACTGTATTGTTTAGAGAATAATGGCAAGAATAAATTTGCTACTGTTTAGAGCAGATACAATTTCCTTTAAATGTTTTTGATCTGTGATTGGTTGGATCCTTGGAGGTAGAGTCCCCAGATATGCAAGACCAACTGTGTAGTGTGGAACAGCAGATCCTGCCTACATGTATTGGCTTATCCTTTTAGAATTCCAGGTGCCCTTGGAATTTTCCAGCAGAAAGAGTGGGCCTTCTACTTTGTGTATTCCATAGGGTACTACAGTGTGGCTAATTCTCCCAATAGAAGATGAGCGCAACAGGAACGACTTCAGGAAAACTTACAGAGTTTGGACTCATCAAAATTCTGAATAAAAAATGAGAAAAAAGAACACCCAGTGTCCCCTTGAGACAACACTCCTAAACACTGTGGATACTCACCTCCCTCTCAAAGGAGCTATAACCAGTGTGCCCAGTGTCAAGACCAACAACTCTAAGGCTTCTAGGTCTGTCGAACACCCACCACAGTCTTTTTCACAAAAGGAAGAGTTCTACAACCCAGATTTGCTGGCCATGATGTCAGACTCTGACCTTTCATCCCAGGAGACAGTGTCAAACAATGAATCTATTAGAAATTCTTGTGGAAACTGAGTTGAGATTTTAAAAAAAGATATAGATATGAGAACAAAGCAGGAATAAAAAGTGAGTTGGGACAATGTTAGAGAAGGACAGCGCAATAAAGAGATGTCTGAAGGAAAGGAAAACCTGAGTCAGCCTGGTGTGGAGAAAAAGAGATGACCTTCACTCTTGTTTGAGAAACTGGTAAGCAAAAGAGAGAGAGCAATCCTGTGACAAATATACTCAATACAAGGAAAACATTGTTTAGCTTCTTGAGGTTCTATATTATGAGGTGTGATGAACACATATAGTGAGTGTTTAAATTAAAAAATGTTATTGTGGTAAAAGACACCTGGCCATTAAACACCTTCAAACACACTCCATTTGCTTCAAACACACTTGTGCCATTATTGTTGCCACTTTTTAAAGCAGTTCTGGAAATGTCTTTCAGGAGTGTCTTTAGTTGCCCTGTTGTGGCTGCCCCGATGTCCTGAACCAATTCATAACGTGAACCTATCATAGTCTGGAGAAAATTTGCTTATGCTAGCTTAGTCTTGGGAACTGCAAGGAAGACAGGACATGTCTCCATCAACCCAGGAGAGTAGCTTCACCACGCTAAGGCTCCTCATCCTCCTCATCACACTGCAAAACCCTTTAGGGGATGATCTGTCCCTGATCATATGTATCACTCCATTCCAACAACCATGAGTACAAAGAAGTTTCTTTAAGAAAAACTGGTTATACAAATAAAATAATATGTAAATGTAGTGGCGACTTTTCTGTTGCTGGGACAAAATACTTGGCACCCACAACTGACAGAAGAGACATTTATTTTGGCTCAGTTTCAGCGGTTTCTGTCCATGGTCAGCAGTTTGCAGGGCAGAAATGTCATGGCGGAAGGGTGTGGTAGTAGAAACCTGGTTACTGCATGGCAGCCGAGAAGAGAGAGTGAGAGAGAAGGAAGGACCAGGGTCAAGAATGTACCCTCCCAGGTCAGGCCCCAGTGACCACCACTTCCTCTGACCAGGACCCGTCTCCTAATAGTACACTCAGCTATGAACTCAGCAGTGGATTTATGAGTACAGGGCCCCATCAACCATTCACCTTTCAAAAGCCCCACCTCTGAACACATGACACTTTCAGGAGACACTTTAGATTTAAACCATATCCCCTGGAATTACATGCACGCGTGGCAGTGGTGCCTCTAAGAAAGGTGAATGTTTTTTATCATGGGCTTTCTAGAAAGCTGGACAGCACTCAAGGACTGCTGGCCACAGCAACATTTTCTTCCCCGAGTGAAAACAGGCAGGACCAATGTCAAGGTTGGTTCAACCTCGGAGCTATTTGTTCATTTATAAATGTCCTCTCCCCTGCTTTGACGCTCACTCCTGTTAAGTTCTGTACCTCAGATTCACCAATCAGGGGCTCACTGCTGATGTGCATGCACGCACACGTGTGCACCTACTTCCTGTCAACCTGTGGCTGCCTGCCATGATGCTTGCTATTGTTTGGATGTGCAAAGAAAATGTTTCTCATTTTGTTTCTATACTTTCTTTCCTTCATCAAGTAATTCCCATTAGTAACAAAACAAACAAACCAACAGACCCTGACTAAAACGCCCCTTCCAGTTTAAACTTAGATGCACAGAATACTTCACATGATCGCTGGGCCCTGCTCGCCCCCGCAGCTTTGTCCTGGATGAGTGGCCCAGGGCCAGTCTTCGGGTCTCAGCAATGCCCTTGGCTGCTTGGTTGCTGGCAAACTTCCTGCTTGCTTCTGCGCTGAGGCCTGGGTTGGTGATTCACGGTGCAAGTTGGCAGGTTCAGAAACTATTCTCTTGGTGGGGTGGAACCTGACAGACCCAGATTCTCCTCCAATTTATCAGCTGATAACACTCTACGTGCTAGTAGCATCCTCCATACAAGGACTTCGGACCCCACTTCAGCCTAACAGCTCACTGTTTCCGGGCCCTGCCTGTATCTGCAGCCACCTCACCAGGCTCTTCTTTTTTTTTTTTTTTTTTGTACCGGGGATCAAACTCATGACCTCACACTTGCCAGGCAGGCACTTATGCTGCTGAGCTAAGTCCCTGGCCCTTTTCTTGCTCTTCTTTTACACACCACACTGCAGACTGGATGAGGTAGGCTTTCTTTTAGACTTCCTCTGTGACATCCTGTTCCTACCACAGTGAAGAAAGAACGAAGACTCAGCAGAGAGAAGTGGGAGGACTTTATCTCCTCTAGAAGGTTGGTCAAGGTGATTCAAATGGCAGCTGAAAACATCCACTGAATCCACAAAGTTTGAATTTCAAGCCTAAAATCTTGTTCCAAAAGGTACATACCTGCTCTGGGATCCATGCCCAGACTGTACTTTAAGTCAAGAATCTGGAGTGACATATGGTTTAAGGATAAAATGTATTAGTTTTGTGTCTGTTAAATACTCTCTGCTGTTTTACAGCATCTCAGAAAAACAAGACAAAGTGATAAGTAATTATGTAATTCAGTACATATAATAGATCAAGAAAATCATTGTAAGGTCTGGGCATGGTAGCGATGTATACCTTTAATCCCAGCTCTCGGGAGGCTGAGGCAGGAGGGTTGTTGCGAGTTTAAGACCAGCCTGGGCTACAAAGTATGCTCAAGCCAGCCTGAACTGCATAACAAGACCCTGTCTGAAAAAAAAAAAAAAAAAAAAAAAAAGGAAAGGAAAGAAAAGAAAAGAAAAAGAGAAAGAAAGAAAAAGAAAAAGAAAATCATTGTAAGAGTGGGTTTTCTTTATTACAAAATTGAATATTGATCATATTTTAAATGTTGGCTGTATGTTTAACTTTTATGCCTGAGTGGCAAGAAAGCTGATTGTTACTTCTCCGTGCACTTATGTTTATGGTTGTACTCCTGTCCTCTTTTCAACTTCACACCACTAATTCGTGTTGACCCTCAAAACACAGAATGAATACTTGAATGTCAGAACATGTGACTTGCGTTCGAGGACATATTGTAACTTCCAGAGCACTGACTCAGCAATCTAATGGTTTAGCCTTCCTACTCCTGACAGCTGTTTATTTCTTTCAGTGTAATTTCAGAGAAAAATATCCAGAAGGGATTCACTGCCCTAGATCTATCAGAAAGCATATGTAAGATACTCTGTGTTTTATAGCACAAAAATCTAACATTAAATAATCATATCATAAAACAATTACAATTTCAGTAAGAATTTATCTTAAATCAGGCAGAAAAGAAAAAAGAAAAAAAAAAAGGTGTTTAAAGCGCACAACAGATATTTTCCAGAGATGTAATGAGATGATGCCTGGAAACAGTAGAGGGTGAGAAAGTTCTCTTAGTACTATTTTAAGGCAATCAAAGAATAATAGAATTGGACAGGCCCTTTCAAGTCCATCCCATCCAGATGCTACTTTCTGCATCTAGAAAAGGACCTGATTCACAGGCGTCTAGCAGATATGTGGGGCTGCTCAAAGATGAGGAAGCTTCAGGGGTCATAGTTGGCGACACATAAAGGAGCCCAGATCAAAAGGTAGGAACCCTTCATGCTCCACATGAAGCCAGGAACCTGGGCGACAGGCCCAGCTGGAACCCAGCAGGTCTCTAAGCAAAAGCAGTCCCTGGAGAGGAAGACTAGCGCGGGCTGGCTTCCAGGAGCTGGTGGCTCCAGCAGGCCAGAGGGGAAGCAGACAGGAGCTCGTGTGTACCTGGTAACTCTGATTGGCCTCCCGATGCCAGCTTTGCCTCCCTAGGTGCTTCGGATTTAAAGCAACTACTGAGAAAATAACTAAAACCAAAGTAGTAAAAAAAAAGAACCAAAGAATTAAATGATAACACTAGAAATTATTATCTAGTTACTATAAAAGAAGGCAATAAAGGAGGAACAGCCATGACACTAACAAAACAAAAATCATGAGAGAATCATAAAATAAACATTAAAATGTCAGACACAGTGTCAGCCATATAAGTAATAATGTTAAACATGACTAGATTAGACATTTCAGTCAACAGGCAGAGATTTTCAGATTGGATTTAAGAGACAGGAACCAAGTATATGCTCTGTGCAAAAGGTATTTTAGATTTAAAGAGTTTGGAAGTAAGAGCACAGTAAAGACTTCTCAAGAAAATAGTAATTTTATAAGACCTGGAGTGACTGTAGTAATACCAGACAAAATAAACCTTAAGATGAAAGGAGGGCTTTTAATTTTCTTCTAAATTTTAGGTGCCTAGTTTATATTAGGAAATTACTCTTTCTGTTGTGCAGCATTAGGGATTTATGGCTGTCCATGGCATAGTTTTGTCTTTCTGTCCTTACCGTGTCATACAAAATAGTTCCACCCTCTCCCTTCAGAACTCTGCATTTCACTTATCCATGCTTCCTCCATTCACCTCCTGAGGCCCTGGTGACCTGATTTTTCCTACTGTCTTTATGGCTTTCCCTTTTCCAGAATATTATATAGTTGGAATTAAAAGTATGTTGTCTTGTCTGTTTAGACTGTCTTCTTTTACTTAGCCGTGTTCATTTAGAATTCCTCTATGTAATTTTATTCCTAAATAATATTCTGTAGCATAGCTGTACCACATTCTGTTTATCTTTTCACCAGTTGAAGGATCTCTTGTTTACTTCCAAGTTTTGGTGATTATGGATAAAGTTGCTATAAACATTCACATGCAGATTTTTGTGTAGGCTTGCATTTTTACTTCTTTTGTGTAAATACAAAGGAATGTGATTGCTGGATGGTAGACTTTATTTAGTTTTGAGAAACCACCAAACTATCTTCCAGAATGACTGTGCCACGTGTATTTCCATGAACAATATATTATAGCTACAGTAAATCTAAGTATTGTATAGTTGCAGTATTGTAAATATTATAATGAAGGTTACTGTTGTTCACTGTAATTTGTTGTTAGTTGCTTTGGTTTTGGGCAATTCTAATAGATGACAGTGTCTCCTAATTTTTAAATTTGTAATTCCCTAGTGGTATATCATGTTGAGTATCTTTTCATAAAATTATTTGCTAGCTATGTATCTTGTTTCATTAGATATCTGTTAAGATCTTTTGCTTGTTTTAAAAAGTTGGACCATTAATTTTCTTAGTGTTGTATTTTAAGAGTTCTTAGTATATTTTGGGTAATACTAACTTACCTGGTAAGTCTTATACAAATACTTTCTCCTAGTCTGTGGTTTGATTCACATTCTCCTGACACTGTCTTGGAAAAGCAGAAATTTCAAATTTTAATGAAACTGAGCTTATCATTTCTTTCTTTCATGTATCATGTCCTTGGTGTTGTGTCCTTTGTTGTCATCACCCTGCCCAAGGTCACCTAGGTTTTCTCCTATCTTACCTTCCAGGAGTTATATAATTTTCACTTTGCAGTTCAGCCTATGATTCATTTTGAGGTAATTTATATGAAAGGTTTAAAGTCTGCATATAGATTCATTTTAACACATTTCTATCCAGTTTTAGCCTCATTCATTAAAAATAATATCTCTTCTCCATTGAGTTACCTTCATTCCTTTGTTGAAAATCAGTTGGCAATATTTATGTGGCTCTAATTATAGGTTCTCTGTACTGTTCAATTGCTCTGTTTTCCCACCAATACTATTGTTTTGATTACTGTAGCATTACAGTAAGTCTTCAAGGGGAGTAGTGTCAATTCCCCAATTTTGTTTTTCTCCTTCAATATCATATTGGCATTCTTGATCATGCAGTTCTTGATGTAAACTTTGGCTCACCTGATAACAAAATAACATGCTAGGATTGCATTGAATCTACAGATCAAATTTGGAGGAGAGGCCCGAGTGGCGCCGGCTCCGACCAGGACACAACTGAACTGCCTTCTGGGGGTCTGGGCAATTTCCGCGGACCCCTGGAGGAGAACGAGAATGGGCCCTTCCGGGGCCCACCCCACTGGGCCCGAGTGGCACCAGTGTGCAGGCTTGGAATCAGGGACAAAACACGTACCACCGCCCCCTCCCCATGAGCAACCTGCTGTTTCGGAGGTCTGGCTAAATTGATAGCAACTAAGGAACATAAAGCAACTAATTGCTAGTATTGTTTCATAGATTTTGCAGGCCTCTGGTCAGCAACCTGAGCATCTCTTCGGAATATGGTAATAGGCAATGTAGCAAGTATGGGGATTCTCTTCTGTCTTGTCTTTGAGGTCCAATATGGTTCTCACTGCTTTGCTTTACTCTGATCATTATTATTATTATTATTATTTTGCTTTATTTTATATTCTGTTTTTATTGGTTTTATTCTGTTTTGTTTTTGGTTCAATTCTACTATACCTGTTGGAATGGTCAGCTATTCTGAAGACAACAAGATATACTATAGTAGCTATTGTTTTCACATTATCTTTCTTCGAATTTCTGTACCAGTTCTACTGCTTTGTTTTGATTGACTTTGTTCTGTTATGCTCTGTTATGTTCTGTTGGATTTTACTATCTTTAAAATAAAAAAAAATTTTTAGAGGAACTGACATTTAACAATATTGCGCCTTCCTATCTATGAGCATAGAATATCTTTCCATTTATTTAATTTTTTTTGGAGGGTGTCTATATTTTGCAGTTTTTCCATATAGATATTACACATATTTTGTTAGATTTATAGGTAATTATTTTATTTTTGGTGGTGTAAAAATAAAAGTATTATGTTTCTAATTTTGAATTTCATTTGTCCATTGCTGGTATATGAGAAAAAATTGATTTTTGTGTGTTGTGAACTGTGACCGTACTATAATAGCTGTTATAGTTTATGGTCCTGTGTCCCCACAAAGCCTCATGTAATCATGGATGGGGCTGTCTGCAACTTGTGATTGGTTTGTTGTCTGGCACTGGGACTGGTGATGTGAGTGTTGCTCCCACCCAGGGGAGGAACCGACAGACGGTGCAGGGGCAGGAGGAAGGCGTGTTTTTGCTCTCTTGCCCATTTGCACCTTGTGGCTTGTAGCCACCATGAATGGCTGCCCCGCCACACCGCCCTGCCTTGCAGACAGCCGAATATGGACTGAAACCCCCAAGAACTGTACGAAATAAACCTTTCCTTCCCTAATTTTGGACATCAGATGTTTTTTCTCAGCAAGAGAAAAGTAACCAAGACAATAACATCACTTGTAGGAAAGTTTCTGTGGATTACTACATAGACAGTCATGTCTTCCTTTTCAATATTTATGCTCCTTATTTGCTTTCCTTGTCTTGTTGCTTTAGCTAGAATTTCTAGTACAATGATGAATACAACTGAGGAGAGGGGCTTCCTTGTTTATTCTCATTCTTAGGGGAAAGCATCATTAGTGAATGCACTATTACTTGTAGATTATTCATAGGTACCACTTACCAGTGAAGCAAGTTCCTGTCTATTCCTAACTTGCTAGAAATGTTTTAGTTCTTAGCATGAATGGAGATTGGATTTTGTCAAATGCATTTTGTACATTCATTTATATGATCATATGTTTTTCTTTTATTCATTGATATTTGAATGTCAAACAAGGCTTGGATACTTCTAATATATTCCACTTGATTGCAGGGTATAATTTAGGTTGGTTTCACTAATATTTTATTGAGAACTTTTGCATCTATGATTATGAAAAATATTGGTTTGTAATTTTCATTTCTCATACTGTGTTTGGTTTTTGTACAATGATTATTCTGATTTCACTGACTGATTTAGGAAGTGTTTATTCTGCTTCTAATTTGTAAAAGAGAGCCTAAAGAGCTGGCATCATTTCTTCCCTAAATGTTTGGTAGAACTCACCATTGAATCCATCTAAGCCTGGTGTTTTCTATTTTAGAGTTTGTTTTTGGCTTTAAAAATTTCTTCCCTGTTATGGTTGATACATTGTGTCAACTTGAGAAGTTTAGAAGTTTAACTGAGAGGCAGCAGGGAGCTGGGATTATTACTTTGTAAATAGCCCCATCCTGTGCAAAGGAGGACAAGGAGATTTTGTGAGTGCCAAATCTGCCCTAAGAGGTGGGGGCTGGCCTGCATACACTCTAAGGGAGGAGAAAAGGCTCGTCTTCCCCTTTTGCTCTGGCTGCTTTTACTCTGCCTGCTGCCTTGAAGTGTTGCTCCAGTGCCATGCCACTCTGCTTGGAGCCGGCTGATTATGGACTGAAACCTCCACAGTGAGCTAAATAAACCTTTCTTTCCTTCATTGTGAGTGTCAGGTGTTTTGTCCCAGTAGGGAGAGAAAAGTAACCAAGACATTCCCCAATGTTGTTAAGCTATAATATCCCAGAGAAACTGCATAAATTTATAACGTATACAATTGGTGAGTTTGGATATATCTACACACTCATGTTATTATCACCACAGTTCAGGCACTAAGTATATCCATCATCTCCAAAAGTTCCCTTGTATCATCCCCCTTTTTGTGATAGGAAGACTTAATATAAAATACACCCTCTTAACAGATGATTTAGTACACAAAATTTTATTGTAAACTACAGGTACTATGTTATGTAGCAAACTCTGGGACTTACTCATCTTGTATAATTGTAACTTATACACACTGCACAACAGCTACATTTTCCTCCTTATAGCATCCTCCAGTAACCATCATTTATTGTTTTCTTCAATACTTTTAACTATTTTACATGCTTCGTATTAGAGGAATCACACATTATTTGTCATTTTGTCCCTGGCTTATTTCACTTAACATGGTGTCTTCCAGGTTCACCCTTGGTGTCACAAATGACAGGATTTCCTTCCTTTTAAAGGCTGAATATTAATTATTTGATTGTGTATATGCATTTCCTTTATCCATTAATGTTTTCGGGGACATCTGAGTCATTTCTGGATCTTGGCTATTGTGACTAATGCTGCTATGAACACAAGAGTGCAGATATCTCTTTGACATACCAATTTCTGTTCTTTACAGCAAATATCCAAAAATAGAATTCCCGTATCGTATGATAATTCAAAGTTCTTGAAGAATCTGTATCCTATTTCATTGCATTTTAGCTGTACCAGTTTACATGGCGACCAACAGTGTACTGTATAAGGATCTAATTTCTCCCCAACATTACCAATACTTTACTGTCTTACCAATACCAACAGGTGTGAGGTGATATCTCATTGTGGCTTTTATTTACACTTCAGATAGTTATGGTGTTGAGTATCTTTGCATTTACATGTTACTGATTTGTGTCTTTTTTGGAGAGTATCTATTGTAGCCCCTTGCATGATTTTCAATTCTATTATTTCTTCTTATTATTATTAGCTCTTGAGTTTTAGGAGTTCCTTATATATTTTGGAAATTAATCTTCTGTCAAACATATATTGGGAAATATCTCCCCTTCTGTAGGTTATCTTTGCACTCTGTTGATTGTTTCCTTTGCTCTGAAGAAGATTTTTAGTTTAATCCAATAAAATGATTGTAATTTGCTTTTGTTCCCTGTATTTTTGGTATTGTATCCAAAAAATTACTGCCCCAGCCGATGTCAAAAAACTTTTTGTCTGTTTCCCTGCAATAGTTTTACAGTTGCCAGTATTATGTTATTATGTTGAAGTGTGTGTGTGTGTGTGTGTGTGTTTGTGTGTGTGTGTGTTGGGGATATAATCCAGAGCCTCGTACATGCTAGGCAAAGCACTCTCCCACGGCGGTACATCCCATCTCTAGATTTGGGTTTTCAATCCATTTTGACTTTATGTTTTAATTGATGTGAGATAAGTTTCCACACATTTTTGTTATAGTTATCCTTAATAATTTTATCTTTCAGCTTTTATACTAGGGTATTCTTATGTCATTATTCTTGTGTCATCATATCCTATTTGTCTATATATTTATCATTCCCAGTAAGATTTGGACTTTCATATGGTTTTTATTGTTATTTAGTATTTATTTAGTTCAAGCTAAAGAATTTAGCACTTCCTGAGAGGCAAGTTTACTGCTGACAAATTCTCTCAGCTTTTTTTTATCTTAGAAAGTCTGTGTTTCTCCAGTTTTGAAGAACCGTTTTATTTGGTGTAGTATTTTTGGTTAGCAGTTCTTTTTTTCCACTTAGTACTTTGAACATATTATCTTACTCTCTCAACTTGCAAGATTTTTAACTAAGAAATCTGATGATGGCTTTATGTAAGTTTTTTTTAACAAGTCACTTTTCTCTTGCTGCTGTTAATATTAATTTTGTCTGATTTTTGACAATTTGATTATAATATGTCTCAATGTAGACCTCTTCGAGTTCAACTTATTTGGAATTATTAAGTTTCATGACTCTTGTTGCTCAATTCCCTTGCCAAATTTCAGCAGTTTTCAGCCATTATTTCTTTAAATGGACTTTCTGCACTATTTTTGTCTTTTCTCTTTGAAACTTTCCTAGCAAATGTATCCTCTGGTCTGAAACTGTCTCATAAGTCCCTTTGGTGTTACTCAGCCATCTTTTTTTTTTTTTTTTTTTTTTTTTTTTTTTTTTTTTTTTTTTTTTTTTTTTTTTTTTTTTTTTTTTTTTTTTTTTTTTTTTTTTTTATTTCTTTTTAGCACTTTTGACTAGATACTTTCAAATGACTTTTCAATTCACTAATTCTTTCTTCTGTTTGGTGGAGTTCCCTGTAGAAGTCGTCTTTTGAATTTTTGTATCTTTAGCTCTAGGATTTCTGGGCTTTTAAAAAATAATGTGTAGAGTTTAAATTCATGTTTTCCTCTTGAACTTCTCACTGTGTTCACATATTTTCCCCCTGATTTATTTGTCTATCTGTATCCTCTTACAGTTCACTGAGCTTCTTTAAAATGATTATTTTAAATTATTTGTCAGGCAATTCATAGATCTCCATTTCTTTAGGGTTGGTTACTAGAGCTATATTAGTTCCCCCTTGGGGGAATAAAGTTTCCATGATTTTTTGTATCATTGAGTTGTTGTGTATGCACTTTAAGTATTTGCAGAAACTTACAGGTTGGATTTGGCAGGGCTTCTGGGAGAGGCAGCTAATGGCCTCTTCATGTCATCAGAACCCATTACCAGTGTCTTGAGGTTGGACTGGGCCAGTGGCTGGGCTCCATGGCTGGGTGGAGACACTGAATGAGCTTTCTGATTGGGTGGGGCTGTGGCTTTAACCTGTGGTTGGTCAGGACATTAGCTAGCATCCATGGTCAGCTGGAATTATCTCAGGCTAGACAGGGATGCTAACTTGGCTTTTCAGTCAGACAGGGGTTCTGGGTGGGCTCCTTGGTGAGATAAGGCTACAGACTTGATGACTGGTGTTTGGCTGACTGGTGATCTCTTTACTCTGACAAGGCTACTAGCAATGGCCCTTGATAGATAAGGTCCCTGATGGAGGACTCAGGCTACTCTTAAGATCTGTGTGGCAGCTCTCAGCCCTTTGTCCATTCCTAGCTGTCCCCTGGTGGTCTACATAGACTAATTTCCTTGGTGTTCCATATGGGGAAAAAGAAGTGGGCCCTTAGCCAGTGCTCTGAAAAGCTGAGGAAGTTGAATGTTTATCTTGGGCTTCCTTTTTCCTACTGGAAAAATTATAGGCCAAGAGGATCCTTCTCAGTGTGACACTGTGCTGGCTTAGGGTGGAGCAATGCATACAAAGTAAAACCATTCCTCTTACCCTTCTTGATGCAGTTTTTGGTGATCTTTATGTTGCACAAGGATGCTGAAGCCTCACTCCCAAGCTCGAAGATTCTCACAAATGCATTCCTGTATGTGGGCATTTGCTGAATTGGGTTTTTGCAAGGGATTAGAGCTGGGGACTTCTTATTCTGGTATTTTGCTGATGTCCTCTGAAAGCTATTAATCGTTGATTCAGTATTTTAGTAGATATAATCCTATTCAGATAATCTCTTTTCTCTTGTTTAAATTTTGGCAGATTGTATCTTTTAAGGAATGGGTCCGTCCCACCTAAATTATTGTTGTGGTTTAAACATGAACTATTGCCCCAAGGAATTGAAGGCTTAGTCCCCAATGCAACAGGGCTCAGAGGTGGTTCCTTGAGAGGCGATTGGGTCATGGGGGCACTAACCTCATATTAACCCACTGAGGTGTTCACAACTGAATGGGATATTAGGAGGTGAGGCCTAATTGGACAAAGCAGGTCACTGGGGGTGTGGCTTTGAAGGATATATGTTGTCCCAACCCCTTCCTTTCTGGCTTTTTCCTCTCTCTGCTTCCTGGAAGCTCTGAGAAGAGCAGCTGTCATCAGCCACACCCTTCTGCCTCACCAGGGGCATAGAAAGCAATGGAGGCATCCAGCTATGGCTGAAACCCCTGAAACCATGAACCAAAATAAACCTTTTCACCTCTAAGTTGATATTCCTAGGTATTTTGTCACAGTGATAAAAAACTGACCAACAGTTATAAAATTTACGTACATATTCTTTCATTATCTATTAATGTCTATGAAATCAGTAGTGATAGTCACTCTTTCACTTCTGATTTTAATATGTCCACCCCATGTCATTGATTAGCCTGACTAGAGATTTATCAATTTTATTGACATTTTTCAAAAACCAGATTTTGGTTTTATTGATACTCTCTATTAAATTCTTACATTCAGGCCAGGGCTATAGCTCAGTAGTACAGCACTTGCCTGGCAAGCATGAGGTCATGAATACAATTCCCAGTACCAAAAAATAAATGAATAAATTTTTTAAAATAAATAAATAAATAAATTCTTGCATTCAGTTTTATTAATTTGGCTCCAACTTTTGTAACATTGATAACAGTTTCTTTTTAGCCGCCTATGGTTTTTTATCTTTCTTTTTTTCTGATATATACATTCAGTGCTATAAATGTTTCTTTAAATTTTTCTCTAAACACTATTTTGTTATATCCCATGAATACTTATTAGTTGTATTTTAATTTTCATTTATTTCAAGATATTTCAAAATTTCTCTTGAGATTTCTTCTTTGACCTATGTGTTATGTAGAAGCCTGTTGTTTAATCTCCAGATACTTTGGGATTTCCAGATATCTTTTTCTTATTGTTTTATAGTTTATTTCTATTGTGACCTGAGAGCAAATGGTGCAGAGTAAATGATTATTACCTCTCTCACTCCCATTTATATGGTGAAGCTTCAAATCCCAATATGACTATTTTTATAGATAAGGCCTTTATGGAGACAATTACATTTAAGAGGAGGCATATTACCCTGATTAATTAGCCCTGTCCTTGTTAGAAGAAGTTTTACTCCCTCTTCACCATGGAGTGTACAATGACAAAGCAACTATCTATAAACTGAGACGAGAACACTCACAAGGAACAGAATCTTCTGGGACCTTGAACTTCAACTTCCCAATTAATAGGACTGTGAGAAAATACATTTCTGTCATTTAAGCCATTTAGAATAAAACATGCTGTTATGGCAGCCTGAGCTCATTTATATAGCATACTTTATATTCTTTTGAATTTGTTAAGCTTTGTTTTATAGCTGAGAATGTGTTCTACATTGGCAAAGGTTTCTTGTGAATGTTTATTCTACTGTTGCAAAAACAAACGTATAAATGTCCATTAGATCCAGTTGATTAATGATGTTCAGTTCAACTACATCCTGGTAGATTCTCTTCCTGCCAGATTTGTCAATTACTAAGACAAAGGTTTTCATGTAGCCAACTATAATAAAGAATTGTTCTATTTCCATTTGCAGTTCTGTTAGCTTCTGCCTCAGCTATTCTGATGTTCTTTTGTTATGTTCATTATGATAGTCACTTTCCTCATTGCCAGAACTAAATACCCAACGCCCACAATTTAAAGGAAGAGAAGTTTACTTGAGCCCATGGATTTTAGTCAATGGTTGGTTATCTCCAAAGCAGATACCGTATGGCAGAGGGACATAGCAGAGAAAAACTGTTCACCTCATGGCAGTCTGGAAGCAGAGAGAAAATGGAGGAGCTAGGAAGGGAGAAATATCCTTCCAAGTTACACCCCCAATTACCCACCTCTAATGAGGCCCACTTCCTAACAGCACGTTTAGCTATAGTACTTCCATGACCCAGCCACCTTTTAAAAGTCTTGCCTCTGAATATGTGAGAATTTTAAGAGTCATTCTCAATCTAAACCATAATATTCTGCCCTAAGGCCCCGCAAGATGCACGTGCTTATCTTTATGCAAAATGCATTTTGCCCATCTCTAAAAGTTGACAAAGTCTTAACGGTAACAGTTCCATCACTGCCGAAAATTTCAAGTCCAAATTCTCCTCTGAGACTCAAAGCAGACTCTTAGCAATGAGACTATAAACAAAAAGAAAGTTAAGCAATGCTGACATACAATGGCATAAGATAAACATTTTCATTCTAAAAGATAGAAATTGGGGGGCGGAAAAATTGGGCCAAAGCAAGATCAAACCTTTGCAGTGCAAACATTAAATCCTGTAGTGCCATGTCCAGTACATGGTGCAAGTAGTGGTGAGATGTGTGATCCAAATGGCTTGAGTGGCTCTGCCTCCAGGGCATTGCCTGGTGCAGCCCTCTTGACTTCTTTCTGGGGTTGACTCTGATCACTGCCTGCAACTTTCTTCAGATTTTGCATGTCCCCAGCTTCCTTGGATCTCTACTGCACTTTCAATTTCAGTCTCACAGCTTCACATACTGCCCCTTTAGGCTTTCATCTGAAATCTCAATGAAATACTCCCTGACCCCACAACTCTTGCAGTCTGTATGCCTATAAAACCAGCACTATATGGATGATGCCAAAGTCTGCTGCCAGGTTGTGCAATAGCTAGGCCCACTTATATCATGGCTATAGAGACACCCAAGTGCCTGGATGGCTTAGCACTGTGAAGGGAACTCTGGAGATTGGTTCTAGGCAGCCCTTCTAGGGCAGAAGACCCTGGCGATCTCTTCTCAAAGTGAAGTCTTTCACTTTTGCCGGTCTTGGCCTGAGAAGGGTGGGGTCTTGCTAATTCCTCAAGATTCCCTCGGGACATCTTTTCTATTGTCCTTATATAAAGTTCTTGGTTTGTTTTATTACTAATCTTTTCAGCAATGAAACTCTCTTGGCAAAATCTTTACAGGCCCCCAACTTCACAGACATTTTCTTTCTGGTGAAACTTTAAAATCACTCAGCAGTGCCAGTTGCTCTTGGTTCTTGCTGTAGAGTTAGATAAAAGCCCCAAACATTATTCATGCCACAACCTGAATTTTGGGGTGCCTTAAAATTAATTAGACCATCACCTTTAATCTTAGTGTCCTATAAAGTTTCAGTACATTAGCAAAATATATACAAATTTTCTGCCAGACCATAACATACATGGTCTTGAGTACAACTGTCAGTGGAGTCCTTGTTCCTAATTGACACCCCCAAACTTTGCCTTTTTTAAAAACACTACATTTATTGGTACATTTTAGATATACACATTGATCATATTCATCATAGGGAATTTGTACCTATACATGATATGTCTTAATTCTTCTTTTTTTCCCATTCCTCTCACTTCCCTTCTAACCCCTCTTCCTTTCCTTATTTACAAAAGGTTTGTTTCCATTTTTCCTTCTTTTCTAATTTTTTTCCTTGTTCCTTCCTTCCTTGCCTGCTACTACCTCCCTACTTTCCCTTCCCATTTGAATATTTTCTTCCTATTTCACAATGTCTATTATACATTTTGGTCCTTGTCTTAGTTACTGTTTTCATTGCTGAGTCATGATACCCAACACTCAAAATTAAGAAAAAAATTTATTTGGCTCACGGTTTGTAGAGGTTTCAGACCATTGTTGGCTGGCTCCCAGGCAGGGTGGTACATGGCAGGGGGCAACAGTTTCATGGAGGTGGAAGATAGCAAAAGCAACAGGGGCAGAAGGGGGAAGTCCAGCCTCTTTCTGCCCTTATTGTCTTATCCAATCTACTTGGATTAGGATGGTGCCAATTTGACCAGTTCAGCCATCACCCATCTTTAATCCCAGTTTTGCACCAAGAATTAATTACACACTCTAGATTCAGCAGCCTCTGAAAAGCCCAACCCACCATGACCACATGAGGATTTGGGGGACATCTAGACACAAATCATAACAGTCCTTATTTACATTCTCTGTTTCTCACACTAGAGAAACAATGTGATATTTACATATGCGTTTCCGATTTATTTCACTTTAGAGTATGGTCTCAGGGTGCATCCATTTACCTAGAAATGTCTCAAGTTTATCCTTCTTTATGACTATTACTCCATTGTATAAAAACATTTTTAAAAAATTTTTTTAAAGGGAATAAAACCAAGCAAAATTAAACAGAATAAAGCCATTCAAAACAAACCCATGTAAGTAACACAGGACATCAAAGTAATACAAAATCAACAATAGTTACCACAATGCCTCTTGTCTTCAAAATAGATGTAGGTACCTTCAGACATAGTAAAAATCAAACAAAACAGAACAGAGCAGAACCAATAGAAACAAAACAGTGAATACAATAAAGGACTTCAAAACAAGATAATAGTAAATCCAAAATGGCTACCATAATATATCTTGTTATCTTTGAAATAGCTGCCCATGCCATCAGATGTAATAAAATCATCAAAACAAAACAGCATAAAACCCAACACAACAAAAAAATGAAAATGATACAGGACTTCAAAACAAGATAATAGGGAATTAATAATGGCTACCACCTTCAGAAGGAGATTCCCCCATAGATACTACGTTGTGTATTGTTATCCTCTAAATAGATGATTAGACTACCTACTTTAGTCTGCAAAGTCAATGAAATGCTAAACACTACAAGCATTAAATTGTATTCCACCTCAATAGCCATCATTGCAACCTGTGTTTCTCTAGATCAGCCGGTTGTTTATAGTCGGGGAGGGAGGATTGGCTCTTCTTGTTTCCCAGCCCACACACCAGAAGAGGCTGGCATCTGGCTTTCCCCACAGTGGCCCATGTATGGCTCTGATTCACAGGAGGGCTTGCTTCTTGGTGACTTCTTGTTCCCTTCCCCCACAAGTCCACAAATGGCACTGACTCACAGGGAAAGGCTAGCATCTGGCTGTTGCCCTAGCAGCCTGCCAAAAATACATATCTTTATCTGTTCATCACTAATGGACATTTGGGCTATTTCCATGATTTAGCTACTACAAACTGTGCTGTTATAAACATGAATGAGTGTATATCTCGATAGTCAGATTCTTTTAATTCCTTTGGGAAGATACAAAGAAGGAGAATACCTGGGTCTAATAGAACCACTAGTTTTAGTTTTTTAGGAATCTCCACACTAGTTTCCACAGTAGTTGCACCAGTCTATGCTCCTACAAACAGTGGAGAATTGTTCCTTTTTCCCCACAGCCCCACCAGATTGCATGATTGGTTGATTTCATGATAATAGCCATTCTTTCTGGAGGTGGAGTGTTAACATTATTTTAATTTGCATCTCTTGAATGACCAGTGTTGTTGAACATTTTTTGATATATTTATTTGCCATTTCTACTTCTTCATCTAAGAAGTGTCTATTCATTTCAGATGCCCATTTTTTGATTGGGTGTTTAAATTTGGGGGGGGGGTCTGATTTTTTTAAAGTTCTTTATATATTCCAGATAGCAGTCCTTTGTGTGTGGAACAGCTGGAAAACATTTTTTTCCCACTGTGTTAGTTGTGTCTTCACTTTGTTGGTGGTTTTTTTGCTATGCAAAACCTTTTTAGTAAGATGAGATCCCATTTGTTGATTCTTTGTAATATTTCGTGCTCTTGGGTCAGAAGAAACATAGTGAAAATGGCCATACTCTTAAAATTTTTACACATATTTCTTGCAACCCCAAACAAATTCCAGTAGTGTATTTCACAGAACTAGAGAAAACAAACCTAAAATTTATTTGGAACCAGAAGAGACTTAGAATAGCAAAAACAATTCTGGGCAACAAAGGCAAGGCAGGAGGCCTCATAACCCTGACTTGAAATTATTCTACAAAGTTCCATGATAAAAACAGCATGGTACTAGCTACAAACAAATAAACAAACAAAGACCTGAGGATCAATAGAATGGATTAGAAAATGTAGAAACCACTCCAGACACACTCAACCACCTTATTTTCAACAAAGGGGTCAAAGACTTGCACTGGAAGAAAGCTATCCTCTTTAATAAATGTGACTGAGAAAACTGGCTTTCTGCTTCCTGAAGATTAAAACAGGACCCATACACTAAACTAAAATCAAAATGGATCAAAGATCTAAATATTAAAGCAGAAATACTAACTTTGCTGGAAGATGGAATCGATAGAACTCTGGAAGACATAGGTGTAGGCAAAGACTTTATGAACAAAAGCCCGATTACACCTGAACTTTGGCTTCTGGGCTCCAGCTAGAGTCTCCTGTTAAGTTCAGATTACAGTGTTCTAGGTTTTTTCTAGCTGGCATCTCCAAACCTTTCCAAACTCCTCCAGCAAGCCAGTTCCAAAGCTTCTAAAACACATGGTGTTGCATTAATGGCAACAATCTCACTTGTCTGGTACCAAAATCTGTCTCAGTCACCTTCTTCATCAACAGGAACTTAACACCCACAATGTAAAGGAGGAGAGGTTTATTTGCACACATTTTTTTTTAAAAGCAGTTTCTGTCCATAGTGGGCAAAGCAGAAGCAGCAAGGCAGAGGGGCATAGTAGAGGAAAAATTCTCACCTCATGATGACCACAAAGCAGAGAGAGAAAGGAGGAGCTGGGGAAGAAGACACACCCTTCCAGGTCACACCCATGGTGGCCCGCCTCTAACCCTGCCTACCTCCTGACAGCACATTCAGCTGTAGCGTTCCATGATCTCACCACCTTTTAAAAGCCTCACTTCTGAGCACATGAGAGTTTTGGAGGTTCTTCTCTTTTAAACTGTAACATGCATTTAGATGAAGGATTTTGCTGTCTTCTTGGAGAATGACTCTTTTTTCATTATATAATGCCACTCTTTATCACTTCCCTCTGACAAAAGCAAGACATTTTTCTCTTATCTTCATTCTGAGAAAATGTGGGATTTCTAGAAATAAAACTCATAGTGTGAACTTCTTTAAGGATGAACCCCTGGGAGTTTTCATAAATCTCTCAGGGTTCATGCTTGCATTTCACCAATTCGCCAGTACTCTCTAAGTTTTCCTACTAGCTGCTTCCTCTGTCTGTAGCTGCTGCTCCCAGTAATGTGTGATTCTCTTTATTGGTCTGTCTGCCCAGTTTTAGGGGTATTAATTTTTTGTAACCTAAATTCTCTGATGTATCTGAGATTTGGAGTGCCTGTGTCTCATCACATTTTCATGCTTCTGAAATTCCATTGTATTCTCAATTTTACTTCATTTTTTGAATCAGCAATATATTCATATGACTCAGAAATTTTAAAGGTATCAGTGAGTGCAGAGAAAAGTTTCTCTCCTATCTCTTCCTATCTCCTAGGTTATTCCTATGAGATAGCCACAAAACAAGTTCTTATATATCCTTCTTAATATATGTTTTTGCCTACACAAATATAGATTTTTTTCCTTACCCCTTTTTTTAATACTAGCATATTGAGAATATTGCTTTCACCCACTCTTCAATGCATTTATAGCAGTCACTCACTGCCTTATTTTTTTTCCACTATAACTCTGACATTGTGTAATTTTCCATCCCTCATCCTCACCCCATGGAACCAATATGTCTCAGGGGAAGTGGATTCTCTCCAGAGGATAAACTATTCTGCTTGCCAAGGATTTACTCAGAGTTTGGAATAAGCCCCAATACAGGCCAATGAACAAGCTGAGAAATCTTCTGACCTTCTCAGGAAACATTTTCTTTTTCATCTGAGAGAGCGGTGGGAGGGAGACTGTCACTTCTGGTCCAAGATGTGTGTGAAATTAAAGACTGGGCAGACACTTTACATCTGGCACTTGAGGAGCTGGACTGTATGGATTAAGCCAAGCCTGATGCTTGTTATACTACTGTCCTCCCAGACATAGAGAAAAGCATGATGTCATTTTTTTAGCAGTTTAGGGTAGGGTCAAGAGGCAGTGAGGTGGGAAATACTATTTTCAATGGGAAGCCTCTTCAAATCTAAACTTGATGTAGCTTACAGGCTTTGGGTTTAGAACAGTAAGCCAAACCAGTATATCATTTCTCTACTACATAGCACTTCGCAGTCTTAAGGGGCCTTTAGTTACAGAGTGTACAAGCCAGAGCGTATGTCCCCACTGCACAAATGAGAAATGAAACACACAGAGGAAAGTGCTATACGAACCATATGTCGTGTTAGAAGAAGAACTGGAATCCTTTTCCAAGTTTGCTTCCATATGAAGGTTACCTTCCCTGACTTCCTCTCACCCACAGGACTGTCTGGCTCAAGGCATTTACACCTACAAACACCAAGTAGGACCAAGTGCCAACTCCACCCTTAGAAGTAGCAGGACCAGGAAGCTCTAGAAGTTCAGGACACAGGAAAGAGGTAGGAAAAGCCCCAGCAAGATCCACCATGGCTGCTAACACTATGACTGGGACTGCTGACCATTCTCAGGACCTCGTATCATGTCTTTAAGCACCAGTGCCCCAGGAGCCAAAGAGCTGTCTTCTAAACTACACTGTGGCTGAGAGAGAAGGATGTGATCTCCCTCCCCAGATGGAAGAATTCCCAAGACGGATATCAAGAAATATCTTATAACTGAGTACCTTATACTGGATAATTTGTAAAAAATAGAGGTGTATTTAGTTCCCAGTTCTGGTGGCTGGTCATGCCAAGAGCATGCTGCTGGCATCTGCTTGATAGTCAGTAAAGGTTTTCTTTTGCATCCTCACATGGAAGAGAGGATCACAGGGTGAGACAGAGCAAGCGCGCCAGCTTCGATTCTCTCTCCTTTTTATTATAAAGCCACTAATGCCATCACAGGGGCTCCACTCTCATGACCTTTGCTAATCCTGATTAATTTTCAAAGGGCCCATCTCCAAATATTATCAGCGTATTACTTTGGGGGGCTAAGTTTCTCACATGTGACCCTTTAAGGCAGGCACATTCAAACCACAGCAGGGTGCTATTAGTAGTGAGCCCCCAGATGGCAAATGTTCCCACAGTCTCTCAAACCCCAGCAATCTCCAAAGGTTTTGTGTGATAAACAGTATGAATACTCTTTAGTGACCTCATCTTATTGGGAGTGTTCCTTTTCTGTGTTTTCTTTTAATGCTTCAATTAATCAAAAAGAATTCAATCCCAACGATGAGAATAGAGTCGGTGATGGGGTTGGGGAGCTGTCTTCAATCCAAAGTGGACAGGAGAAAAAAGCATGCATGAACAGTAACATCCTGCAAATTTACCTATCAGATTCCAGCGGAGTGTATGGATGTGACATGTGGCTATTTTCTGGGCACTGCATACACCCTTTTGTTTCTATAGAGGACCAGGCATAACACAGCCAAGTGGCTGCGTTTTGCTCCTTATCTAAGGTTCATTTTTAGAGCCTAAAACATAAAACCAAATGCAGGAAGTGTGAATTTACTTGAACCAACCTGAAAAAAGGTTTTCTCAACCTCTGTAAAATGAAGCTGCGGAATTCACAACAGCTTTAATTATAACTAAATAAACACAGTAAGTGGCTCTTTGCTTCTGAGGTTGAAATCTCTATTTTTGTCTCCAACCTGATAACAGACGAGAGGGGAAGGTTACTACATTATGAGTGGGTTATTGCCTCACTGAGCATCAACAACCTCTGTGGCATTGTTCCATTGCCTCGTTTTCTAAGGAAGTCATTTATCCAAAGGTGCAAACTGAGCTGGGGAATTTTAAGATTCTTTTTTGAAGAACTTTTCTTCCCGTAGGCAAAAAGGCTAAGCATATTAAAAACACCTCTCTGAAACAAAGTCAAAGTGTATGTCTCCTCTTGAATTTCAGAAGAGAGAAGAGAAAAGCTCCCTTTTTCACACCATGGTATGTAGGACCTTGAAGCTTAGGCCATGAAGATAAAGGCCGCCCTAGTTACTGCCACAACCCAGATCTGGAGAAAGGTAAGGATCCTCAGACCAAGTATTCTACAAGTAGTTGGCTGGGGCCCCATTTGGCTTCGGGGTGAGGGAAAGCCTAGAAACTGCTGCTCAGCACGACTGCCATTGGCTTCACCTCATTCATCCCCTTCTAGAAGGTTCTATCAGAAGTGTTTTGTGTCCAGGAATGCACCTGTGATGAAGACTGTGTACTTAGGGGTCACATCATAGAACCCACTCTTCTGTCCCAGCTTAAGAAAGCAAGGAGAAAGTGGGTGAAAACCTCATGCAAGGAAAAAGGAACAGATGCTGATATTTTCTTTCACTTAATTTCAAATCAAGACATACTACTGCTGAGGAAACTCAGGTTTATATATGAGAAGAGACATGCTGAAGACAACTATTTAATGACCAAATAAGCCAATTTGAATCCATCTCTGCTTAACTCAAAGCTATAAATTACACCCTGATGATGCCTAAATCGAAAGATTGATCCTTTCAAGTCTTACCAAAAAAACAACAATCGTCAGTCCCGTGACACTGTTCAGTCACTGATGGACAGCATGTATAACGATGATCCCATGATGTGTATCATCTAGTGAGGTAGTTGTTGTAGTTTCTCTAAGCACACTGTGCTGTTTACCAATGAGATCACCTAACAATGTGTTTCTCAAAGTATAGCCCATTATTCAGCAGTCCATGACTATAGTTCAGCTACTTTGATAGAGTTTAGTCAAAGGGCTGCACAAGTCTTATACAAATGGAGTCTTAATATAGAGAGCGCAACTGGGGGCTACGGAACCACTTCTACTCACGTGAGTCCCAGATGCCAACCCTCCCCACATACTCTTGTTCTAGGGCTTTCAACTCTGTGACTGAGACAAGTGAAACAAAGACTCCCAATCCTGCCCTAGAAAATTCCAAAACAGTGTTCATGCACACCAGACCTCCCTGCATGACCTGGAATAAATTTCTCCACCTGGAGCTCATTAAAAGTTCATGCATATGGACTGCATCTCATACATCCAATTATGGGAAAGGACATGCGCAATAGACACAGCTGACATGACTCAGCATCCTGGCAGTCATGCTATCAGTCATGTTCTGGAAGACTCCAATGAAGTGCCCTAAAGTTGCTGCAATATTTAAACTCGTACACCCTATGTAGTTAGCACACATGCCACCTTTTTTTCACTGGCTTCTTGTTCCTCTATTCATACCCTTTCAGACTTGAGGCTGCCTGCCTGTTGGCTCCCTGAAACTTTATCCCTGATCTTGGAGCCAGCTAACTCACTTCCTTGCTCAGCCAAGGTTTCACTATGCTCTCCTTCCATCAGTCAGGAAGACTCTGGTGCTTTTTCTAGATATGGGTTGTCTGGTAAGTTGAACCATATAAAGTTACCTTTACTTTTGATTGTTTTTGTGCAACAAAAATGCCTGTTTCATATCCTTTGATTTAATATCTCTGGAGCAGAAATGACCTATTTTGCTTTCCAATAGCAGAAACAAATAGTTCCTTGCGCAAACCATTTTTTCTGAGTGTGTTAGTCATTTTCCTGTTGCTGAGAGAAAATGCTAACAAATGTATAATACATGCAAAATGCTAACACACACTTATATGTTTATACAAAATGTATAATGTCTACATTAAAACAAAATGCTGACATTTATACACTTATACAAAGGCCAAGAAGTTTATTTTGGCTTATGGTTTCAAAGGGTTCAGTCCATGTTTGGCTGGCTCTAAGGCAGAAAACAGCATAGTGGAAGGGTGTAATGGATGAAAGATGCTTAACCCAGGAAGCAGAGAGAGAAGGGAGAAGCAGGAACAAGAATGCTCCCTTCCAGGTTGTGTTCCCAGTGACCCATCTCTTTTGACCAGGGCCTATCTCTCAATAGGACAGTCAACCATGAACTCATCACTGGAAGAAACCACTGATAAGTACAGCACTCCTACAGTCCAATCACTTTCCAAAAGCCCCACCTCTGAACGTGTGAGACTTTTGGGGACCATAACATTGAGCAAAATAATATTTGTTTTTTATGTATCTCTTTTTTATTCACATCTATCATTCCATGGCATGTACAGCTCAGTGATGAGCATGGCACAGTCACATGTATGGCTTCAGTCCCATATGCTTAGCAGGAAAGACTCAACTCTCTCCCACCTTTACAAGAAGAGTCCTTTGTCTACTTTTGTCATTAATTCCCTTACTCTGAATCTCTCTACCTCAATTATATTTCTCTCTGGGTGCAATGACAAGAATAACATGAAATATTATATCTGTTCAGTTAAGTAATAAATTACAATTTCTTCCATTTTCTCTTTCACTAAAAGATGTATTACCTTTACAGAAAGCCAGAATTTCTTCTCAACTATGTAAAATTGCAAAGAGTGCAATCTCTCCTCTAAAAATTAGAGAACTGGAAAGATTGCTGAGTCCTTTGTTTACTGTCTTAGAAATCTTTTGAATTTATGTTGGTAAATTGATTTCTTCTTCATAAAGAACCTGAATACACAGTTTGTCACAAAAGACCCTGACTATACTTATTATGTGACAATGTGGAGCTTCCTTTTTAGCCAGTGCTGGCCCAGATTGCAGAAGCTCAAAGATCCTGTGAAGTCAACATCCAGTCAGTGGGAGGGGAATTGCTGTGCATTTGTGTCATGCATCCCACTGCCAGAGAGGAATTTGGAGTAGAGTGGTGCTTCATTTTAGGTATCACCTTGACTAGATTGAGGAATACCTAGATGACTGGTAAAATATTGTTTCTGGACATGTCTGTGAGAGGTTTCCAGAGGAGATGGGCATGTGAATGTGAGTAGAACAGTAACGAAAATGAATCATCAGTGTGTGTGGATACCATCCAGTTGGCTACAGGCTGGGATAGAGCAAAGACAGAAGAAAGACACATGTGTCTGTCTGCCTCCTGATGCCCAGATACACTCTTTTCCCGCTCTTCATCAACATCACACTCCAAGTTCTGTGGCTTTTGGAGTCCAGGACCTACATCGGCAGCCCACTGGGTTCTCAGGCCTTTGGTCTCAGACTGAGAATTACTCCATCTGCATCCCTGGTGCCGAGGCTTTTAGAGTTGGACTAAAGCATAAGCACAGCATCCCAGGGTCTCTCGTCTCCAGATGACCTGTCAAGGGACTTCTCAGTCTCCATAATCATATGAGCCAGTTCCCTAATAACTCTCTTTTCATGTCTGTCTGTGTATCCTATTGATTCTCTCTGTCTAGAGAACAAATACACGTGGATTACAGAAACACATACAACAAAAATAAGAAAAACATTTAGGTAGAAGAGAATTAAGGGAAGATGTACAGATGGAGTAAGTTTTTTTTTTCCTTGCTCGTATTTTGAATTTTGTATCTTTTCTTACAGATTTTTAGGTGTTTCTTATATTCTAGATTTGTACCCTCCAATATGTTAGCTATTAATCCCATCTGGCTATTAAGTTAAAATTAAATAGAATTAAAATATCAGCTCCTCTGTCATGCTAGCCGTATATCCAGTGCTCAGTAGCCACATGAGGCAGTGGCTAGCACAGATGTGTCCTTTAATCATCGCAGTCAGTTCTCAGGGCATTGTCTTTCTATACACTACTCCTTTGTTGCTTTTGTTCATTCCAGATACCATCTTCCAGGATATTGTTTTCTGATAAGTTAGATATGACTCTTTCACTGAACAAGATGCTGTTTTTATAGTCATGTCCTCCACAGTTGAACCTTTAGGACATGGGTTTGGGTTCTTATTTAAGAAATCTCCTCCCTGAGTTCTCACAGATACTTCTCCTCACCATTTTGTATCTGCTTTATGGCTTCGCTTTTTATGTTTATGTATTAAATCCAATAGAACTTTGTCTTTTTACATGGTGTGAGGTAAACATCCAGTTCCGTGCTTTCCATCTAGTGGCGCAGTGTTTCAGTTGTTGCTGCTATCACAGCCATTTTTCACCTACTCGTTTGGTGTGCCACTGCTCCTCTCTGTCCCTCCCACATCTGCATGGATTAGTTTTGGGGGTCTCCTGGAAACTACATCCATCTGCTTTTCTGTTGCCAGAACCAGATTCTTTATTTTCTAATGTTTCATGGTGCAACTTCGTGGAGAGGAAGTAGCCTACTCACTTGCTCTCCTTCAGACAAATCGTATAGCTCTTCCTGGATTTTATTCACCTAGAAACATTACCAGATCCATCCTCTAAGTCCCTCAAAATATGTAGAGAAAATAAATCATAATTCACTAATGAAACACTCTTCTTTAAATAAAAAAATAGTATGCGTGTAAGGAAAGATCTGTAACTTGTTTTTGAACCTGAGGCTCAACCTATGCATGTTACTAGTGATTTAAAATCCATTCCATGGAATTTCGATTAGTCTGGGTATGCTCAGTGAAAGCCATTTCCAAAGTGCTGTGCCTTTGGAGGCCACTAATACATGAAGTATGTTGCCATGGTAACAGTTACTTTTAGTTAGTACTTTTTATAGATTAAAGTGTTCCACCCTGAAGTCTATTCATATAAATGCATACATCTTAAGACAGTGTGGTACTTCATTTTTGTTTTTTGCTTTTTTGAGACAAGATCTCACTATGCAGTGTAAGGTGGCCTTGAACTTGCTTACATAGCTCAGGCTGGCCTTAAACTCACGGCATTCCTCTTGCCTTGGCCTCCCAACTGCTGGGATTACAGGCGTGCACCACCATACCTGGCTGGTACTTCATTTAATGCAGATATTTAATGGAAAAGAGTCAGACTTAACTGACCAGAAATGGAAAAATTCCAGCATTTATATGTGATGTGGACATACATTGTTATCTGAAATGTAATGTTTTCATTAAAATTTATAAAATACAAGTTAGCCCTTTATCCAGTTGAATTCATCAATATTTACAAAAATTATGACAGAAAGGTATACATCTGTCAAAAATTTACACACATTATTTCATCATCTATCCTAGTGCCAAAACCCCTAGTTCTTACGAGGTTTCGAAAGATTTGGAGAACACGGTGCCTCCTCATGTAAAGAAAATGTCAGGGAAACCCTGGGTTTGGATGTTGGCGCTGACATTTACTGTGTAGCTTTGAATTTAAGGTTTCTCAGCTGTAAATTGGGAATCATACTTTGTACCACAGCTGTGAAGGTTAAGTACGTCTTCAATAAGTAGCATCTGTGGCATAAAATGACTAGTTAATGGTTTCAAGTCAATACTTATGACAGAAAGAGGGGGAGGAATATTCTCAGCACAAAAGTGCAGAGGAAAGTCAACAGAGAATGATCCTGGCAGATGGGAGGCCTCAGAGATAGGGTAGCTGAGCCCAGCTTCCACGCTCAGGGGAGAGGATATAGACAAAACTCAGCAGGGTGGTGGCCTGGGCAGTCCCTCGAGTGACAGCCACAGCCATGGGGTTGCCAGGGTGTGCATCACTTAGAGGGGAGGACAGTGGGAACCCCCAGTGGCAGACTGAGGACTCTGAGCCTTTTACACAGAGACGTGACCAGAAGTTTTTCAGAAGGAAGATCCGGCAACCTAAAAGGTATGCGGAGATAAGGACTGCGTGTGACCCTAGAGAGAAGAGAGCAGGGTTTGAGCCTTGGCAGGACTTGGAGAGGAAGACGAAAACATGAATTCCAGAGTCACAAATGGGAGGCTTCCTCGTGGGCTGTAGGTACTAGCAATGCTGGGAACACAGGAGTGGAAGAAGCCAGAACTACCTCAAAAGCTTTGATCTCTTCTGATAAACAGCTGTTCAAAGCAACATCAATGATAATAAGGATGTGTGGTTTGAACATGTGACATCTGTCTTCTTTTCAGGAAAGTTTTGAAATGCATCTATGAATGCTATGTCATTTGACAAGAGCTTCGTGAAAGAGAACAGGTAGATGTTACATCCTTGTTTAAAATAGAAAGATCATTTCTAGGAAAATGAAACTATAACAAAAAGCAAATTAATTTTTAGACTTTGTTCTATCTCAAAGAGTGTTTAAGTGATTCTTTTCACATGAGTGGTTCAACATTATGGTCAAGGTCATTTTCATCAGTCAGTTTTCTCGGAATTGGGAGGAATGAGTTGGAAACTGGACAAATCCTAGTGGGATCCATTAGCTTCTCAAGGACAGACCTAATGGTCATTTATGGTGCAGGCGTCTGCTGTACAATTAAGAGTACGTGTCCCGCACGTGGGCCATGGGGGTGCTTCCTACTTCAGGTCCCAGCTTGTCCTCTTTCTTGAATTCTCCTATGGATCGAGTAACTGTGAGGTCTGGATACTACACCTTTACCTCATGCTCACCATGAGTGCATCATCTGGGTTCTAGATACTTCCATCTACTGCCTTATTTTGGTCCATGATATTTCTACTTTTCCAGTCCCCTGGCATGACAGGCAGCTTGTGACATGGTTCACAATGATCCCAGCCCCATGATATTCATGGTTTTAGCTACTTCCTTTTCCTGTGTGTATAGGCTGGACCCAATGACTTGATTTCAATGAGGAAAAAAAAAAAAAAAAGACGGCAGTGGTGATGGGACATCACTTTTGAATTAGGCTACAAAAGATTATGGTTTCCATATTTTTCATAGCCTTCTGACATGATTGTCTGACAAAGCAAGCCAGATTTACATATCAAGAAATCAAGGGTGGAGCCAGGCGTGGTGGTGCACGCCTTTAATCCCAGCATTCGGGAGGCTGAGGCAGGAGAATCGTTGTGAGTTTGAGACCAGCCTGGGCTACGAAGTGAGTTCAAAACCAACCTGAACTGCATAGTGAGACCCTGTCTCAAAAAACAGGACTGGGGATTTAGCTCAGTGGCGTAAGCACCTGCCTGGTAAGTGCGAGGTTATGAGTTTGATTCCCGGTACCAAAAAAAGCGCCTCCAGTCAACTGCCAGTAAAGAGTCCAGATCCTCACCTTAACATCTCTCAAGGGACTGAATCTTGCCAACAAGAATGTGATCAAATTTGAAAGCGGATCCTTCTCCTCTTGAGCCTTCAGATGTGACTACAGCATTGCATGACACCTCAGCTGCAGTCCTGTAAGAAATCCTGAGCTGAATAGCCCAGCTACGCTGTGTCCTGATGTCTCACCCACAGAAACTGTGAGATAATAAGTTTCCTAGGCCACTGAGTTTGGGTGCAATTTGTTATGCACCAATAAATAATGAATACACTGTGTCAACACGTTGATCCTAGTCAATTACTACAAGGTTCCTAGAAATCCTCCCATCCTTTCCAAGGCTCTTAAATTTATGCTTTTCTACAATTTGAGGGAAAGTAATGGCCTGCTTAAGGAGGACAAAATTACTCCGTGTGTGCCTCCAGGAATCTTTTCCCATAATGCTTCTCTACTGTAATCCTGCTCCAGATTTTTTTTTTTTTTTTTTTGCGGCACCGGGGATCAAACTCACAGCCTCACGCCTGCCAGGGCAGGCGCTTACGCCACTGAGCCAAACTCCTGGCCCTGGTTTTTTGAGGCAGGGTCGCACTATGTAGCTCAGGCCAGCCTTGTGCTCGCGTTGTAGCCCAAGCGGGCCTCGAACTCACAACGCTCCGCCTACCTCAGCCTCCCAAGTGCTGGGATTAAAGGCGTGCGCCACCATGCCCGGCCTGCTCCAGATTTTTGCTGGAAGAGAACACTTCCTTCATTCTTCTGCCTTAGACTTCCAAAACTGACTGGGGTCCAGACTATATTCTTCTGTATCCCTGACCTGGATTCGTATTCCAGAACCTGACTGGTACATTTCTTAGCTGATCTCATCAGTAAATTCCTTTATTGCAGCTGCACTCAATGGTTGGTTTACAAGGATCTTGACATCGCATTGCACCCACAAGATCAAAACACTCTTGTTGGTCCTGCAGAATGGTCTGATTCGGTCCCCTAGGTAGGAGGCCAGGCCCTGACTTAGCAAAGCAGGACCCTGACTGGCTCCTGGTGCCTAGCCCTAGTTTGTGGCTCCCTAACTGCCCTTCCTGACTTCTGCATTTCCTTCTCCACTACCTCAAGGGGGCGTGAACAATCCTTCAGAGGCCTGTGCCAAGTTAATGAGCTTGGCTTCCTGCCTTTGCAGGGGGTGTGGGACAGGACTTGTGGATGTGCCAGGTCTTTAGGGGAAGACGTAAGTGAGCTAGCTCCAAGTAGAGTTGGCAGCATGCACCACCACTCAGTGGCACAGCAGTGACTCATGAAAGCAGTGGGCAGCTGATGTGGCGGCTGAGAATCACTTCCTGGGCCATCCTCAGCAATTATGAAGCAGGCAGTTGACTGTGGTGCCAGGAAAATAGAGTAAAAGTTCCTTTTCCTGGTTTCCAAGGGCTTCCATCTGCTCATGCCAACCTGCTTGCCCTATCTGTTCCTCAACATGAGCTCTCTGCTTCCATTGTTGTTTTGTGCAGAATTCTCTACTTTAAAAAATATTTGTTGGGTATATGAACCTCACAGACATTAAATGGAGCAAAAGAATCTGAATACAAAAAAGTAAATCCTAGCTGGGCGGGGTGATACATGCCTGTAATCCCAGGATTCTGGAAGGCTGAGGTGTTAGAATCACAAGTTTGAGCCCAGCCTGGGAACCTAGTGACTTAGCAAGACTCTATCTCAGAATAAAAAATATTTTGTTTGTTTTTTGAGACAGGATCTTGCAATGTAGTCCAGGCTGGCTTTGAGCTCACTATGTAGCCCAGGCTTGCCTTGAACTCACAGCAATCCTCCTGCCTCAGCCTCCTGGATGCTGGGGTTACAGATGTGTACCACCATTTCCTGCCCCAAAAATAAAAATTTTAAAAAGGGTTAGGGATGTAGGTCAGTGGGCTGACTCTGAGTTCCTTTACCAGCACTCCCCCGACACACACAGAGTAAATACTGTGTGCTTCAGTTAGATGATATTTTAGAATAGGCAAAACTCACTAAGCTAGAAACAGTCATGATAGTTGGATATGACTGGTGAGGGATTACCTGAAAAGAGACATGAAAGAACTTTCTGAAATACTGGAAATGCTCTATATCCTGATAAAGCTGTGGGTTACAGCTAAATGTTGTTACTCTGCCATTATGGTATTTTGATAAATGTAAATTTTACCTCCAGCAAAACTGTAAAAACATTTAATGATTGGGTAAGAGACAGAGGAGTGGTTGGAATGATAGAAAAAACAGGAATGGTGGAGCAGTGGTCATTGACACTGATAAATACTACCTAGGGGCTGTTTAGACTATTAACAGAATAATCTACTTTACATGTTTGAAATTTCCCAAAATAAAAAAATGTATTGAATATATTCCACAGTAGACCTTATTTTAATGGTACTGCACAGGCAGGCGAGGCTGCAGGGTACAGAGGTAAGTTTAAAATGAAATTTTTACTTACAAACATTAAGTGCATTGAAGAGTGGAAAATGTAGAATAAATGGAAAGAAATACTGGCCTTTTTTTTTTTTTTTTGTCTTTTTGAGACAGGGTCTCACTATGCAGTTCAGGCTGGCCTTGAGCTCACTTTGTAGCCCAGGCTGGTCTCAAACTCACAATGAACTTCCTGCCTCAGTCTCCCAAGTGCTGGGATTACAGGCATGCGCCACCATGCCTGGAGTACTGTCTTTTTTAATGTCTTAAATTTTCAATGACTGTCCTATGTCCGCTCACAGTTTACCATACATTTATGCATGCTTTCATTGGCAAGGACTCGCCAGCATCTGCTCACGGTGGTGATAGCTGTGCTTCAGTGGAATACAAATGGTACTGTGATTAAATGCAGTGACAAAAGCTGCTGTGATATATCTTGGTTCTTTCCATCTCTGTGCTTTCATTTAGGCTGTTTCCGTGAATGCTTCTTTCTGTCCATTCCTCAAATCCTATGCAAAGTCTACTCATACTTTAACAGCTCTGTTCAAAGTGTAGACCCAAGAAGACTTTGAAGACTTTGTACCATGAGGTAAGTCAACCTACTGCTTCTGTCATCAAGAATGTCAGGTCAGGAGAACAAAGTCAGCAGGACATATTGTGCTAAGTGATGGGGTCGATTCACATCCTGGTTTAAGCTTGAGTTTCAGATCAGCAGCCAGATTTGTGGTCAACATTAGGCAATGGTTTATTAGATTGACCTAGGGAGCACTGAGATCAATGAAACCAGAGTCCCTGGGGTGGGGGCCAGGCATCAGCGCATTATAATGTTTCCAGCATCATTCTAATGTATAGCCAGGCCAAGAACCAATGATTTCTGATCTTCTTAATCATTTCCCTTCAGACAAGTTTTCTCTTCTTGCACCAGCTTGAAAAGAACTTTCTCTATCCAATCCCTTCAGCAGTGCTGACTGGTATGTAAATAGGTGAGACCTTGTGCTCTGTGTATGTGTGTGTGCACACGCGCGTGCGTGTACTGGGGATTAAGCCCAAGGCTTTTGCACTGAGGTACATCTCCACCACTTTTTAATGTTTTTTATATCGAGTCAGGGTCTCATTAAGTCCCTATATTGCCTAGGTCAGCCTCATATCTCAGTGTTCCTGTCTCAGCTTCCCAGAGTGCTGGCCTGGTACTGTTTTTAATAATTTATTAGTTTCTTCATCTGGGATATGTGGATAGGTGTTCTTGAGGATAACTGATACTGGTGCTCAAGAAACACATGCTCAGAACTTTCATTTAGAAAATGATGGATTATTTCCTAGTTTTAAATATTTATTTAATAATTATAAATGGGAATAGATATTTCCTAGTTACAAACCGTAAGTTTAACAGGAAATGGTTTCCTTTTTTTTTTTTTTTTGGTACTGAGAATCGAACTCAGGGTCTCACACTTGCCATACAGCCGCTGTGCCTCTGAGCTCCATCCCCAGCCCTAACAGGAACTGTTACAGTTTAGATTTAGAAACCCCCAAAACCTCATCTATTTGGAATGTGATTGAGTTACAAGGTGATATAGCTATTAGGAGGTGTGGTCTGGTCAGCAAAGCAGGTCACTGGGATGTGGCCTGGACAGTGTATCACCCTCCAGGGCCCCTCCCTCTCCTCTACTTCTTGGCCATGTGACATGAGTCACTTTCCTCTAAGGCGGGTCCTTCTGACATGCTGTTTCTGCATTTGAGCCTTCCAGCCCTGGACTATAGCTCTAAAACTGTGAGCTAAAACAAACTGCTCCTCCTCTAACTTGTAAGTGTCAGGTATTTAGTCCCAGTGATGAGGAAGGTGACTAAAACACAAATACATTGATTTCTATTTCTATTTCTGTTTATAAATATGCCAAGAATTCCTTCTCAAGATGTTGGACTTAATGATCAATTGTTACTGGAATGTGTTCCTTTATGAAGGAAGTATAAACAGATGTATTACCTTAAACATAACTTTTCAGTCATTTAACATATTCTTATCTATACAATCAGTCCTCCATTGTCACCATGGATTCAACCAAACTTGGACTGGAAATATTAAAAAAAAATATTGGAACTACACTGAATATATAGTTTTTTATGATTTTTCCCTAACAAATACAGTGTAACAGCTATTCACATAGCATTTACATGGCATCAGGTATTGTAAATCACCTAGAGTGTTTTAAAGTATAGGGAAGGAGCCGGGTGTGGTGGTACATGCCTTTAATCCCAGCACTCGGGAGGCTGAGGTAGGAGGAACATTGTGAGTTCGAGGCCAGCTTGGACTACAATGCAAGTGCAAGACCGGCCTGAGCTACATAGTGCGACCCTGCCTCAAGAAACTAGGGCTGGGAGTTTGGCTCAGTGGTTTAAGCACCTGTCTGGCAAGCGCGAGGCTGTGAGTTCGATCCCCAGTGCCACAAAAAAAAAATAAAATAAAATAAAAATAAAAAAAAGTATACAGAGGGACCGTTGTAGGTTCTATGCATACATGATCTCATTTTATATAATGGACTTGAACATCCATGGATTTTGGTATATATAAGAGGTCCTGCAAACATCTCTGATCTGGTGAAAATCATTCAGATATAGGATTGGTTAGAACAACTTCATTGTTCTAATGAAGTTGGTGACATCCTCAGAGAATCGTCATTCTTACCAGTTCATCAAAGTGGTTTTGGTATTATAAACCAGAATTGGCATGGCCTTCCAGCATATGTATGGATATTTTTCTTTCTTTCTTTCTTTTGGTATGGAATTTTTTTTCAAGGAAAAGTGACAGAATTTAGCAGTGAAGAGTGAAGTTGGTGCATAATGCTCTCTGGATTTAAATCATTGTATTTTCCTGGGTGACTGAGCCCAGCACCAGTGACCATTAGAGGAGATGCTAGGAACTGCAATGCTCGACCCACACCGATAAAGATAAAATTCACCCTCTCTACCACCGACATTCTCTCCATGCGAGGCTGGGCAGTGAAAAATTTAAAAAGCCTAAGCTGTCAACCACATGCATCATGAAGAGTGGCACAGTTCTGAGTTTTGTCAGTGTTATTTTGTCTTGTTTTTTTTTTTTAATTGTATAGTTTGCTATGAAAAGTAATATTTGCATTCCTTTACAATATTGTTTAACTTAAAGTTCATTTTGAAAGAAAATGGAGAATGAATATCACTTATCAGAAGCCCATATTTTATTTAACCCAAAGAATTTTACCTAAGAGATTTTATTATGAATCAAAGGCTGTTGTTCCTTTTTACCAAGGTGACTCAGCAAATTAAAATTAGGAGAGAAGTAGCTAGTGCTGTTGGGAATGACAATAAATGTATAAAGAATGATTTATTCCTTGTAGAAAAAGATCACTGCCAATGCTAAGTTTAAACTATGTGGAATTTAATAACTACTGCATAGTACCATCTAGTGGTGAAATATCTCTACCCGTTGTATGATTGTGGTTTAGAGCCTGAAATTCGCAAATCCAGGTCAAAGCCTGTTACACTACTCTGATTGTAAACTGTTGTTAGAAGGGTGAAAGAAGAAAGATATATTTTTATAAATCAAAATTTTCTTAGGAAGATGAAGTGAGTTGATATATGAAAGGCAAACCAAGTATGTGTAGCTCATATGACATAATATAAAATTGTAAAATGTTCGTAGGATTTAGATATATGTCATACACAGAGTCACAATAAATTTCTAAATATTGAGCAAGTACTATAGTTCCTTTTTTGCACAGTAATTATAGCAATTGGATCTACATACTACCATAGAGTTCTGAGTGTTGTTTCTTTTTTTTACTCTGAATAATAGACGTGTGTGTATTTTCAGTAAATGGGCTCTGAAAAACAAACACTTTTTGTAAGTGTTGTTGGAAAACAATTATCTTTAATGAGATTTATGAAGAATGGAAAAAGAATTTTTTAAAGAACAGTTCGTCCTATGCCAATTTAAGGGCATGGTTGAGGGCATTATGAGTAATTTGGGCACATTTAGATCAAATTTAGATATAAATTGCAACATATTTGTATTATAAGCACATTTCTAGGCTTACAGCTCTAACTGTAGTTTAAATATAAATGAGATTCAATTCAATACATATACTTTTTTTGCCGCAAGTATTGTTTTATGAAACTGACACTGATTTGTTTGGCAAATGTAAACCTAATGCTTTAACCTATTAAATGTCATATTGCAATGGAAAAGAATCTGAAACGTAAATGTCAATATTTAGGCCTAAATTATTTTTTAAAGTTCATGTTTCTATTTTATTTTGCTTACTGAATTAACAAAACTATTTAAAGAAAATCTTCATCTGCATTGTGATGATACGATTTATACTATCTGTGATATAATTTATTAAGTAGGAGAGAAATTTTCACAATTCAATCACAATTTGCATAAACAGAAAATAGGAGACGCTCTTAAGGTATTTTAATAGTTAGTGCTCTTGTCAGCCGCAAGATCAAGATCAAAACGTTTTAGTTGACTTTCATGCCTAATGCTATAAAACTCCATAGCTTGTATATGCAGTCTCTTCTACATGAAGAAAACAGAGATGCAAAAAGAAGATAAGAAACCAGAACTGAAATTCCAGTGCTCGAATTACCATTTAAATATTTTCCTCAACTGGGTAGTGTGGCCAAGCAATCTAAAGTGGTGGATTAAAATATTTTTCCCGAGTGGATACAGTTTATAAAACTAGAAAATTAGTTTGACGCTTGACTTCTTTCAGTTAGTAATAAAAACTATGAATAACTTTCCATTCCAGAAAATATACTTGTAGGAAGTTCACTTTCCATGCACATGTATAGAACAGTTTTCTCAGTCATTACTGTAATGTTGAACTCTTACTTTACTCGGAGGGTTTCCATGTGTAATAAACCATGCTCAGATAAACAGCCCACTAGGAAAACCTTTGCAAACAGTCACGTTGGTGTATTTCTTTCAAATAAATTCTCACACTCAATCTTAATTTCCTTAAAAGGAAAAACATGGAAAATGCTGTTGTTTAGCCGATGTGGGGCTGGGTACGTCACTCAGCCACGTGACACCTGCCTGGCAAGCTCAAGGTCCTGAGTTTGATTTCTGGTTCAATAAATAAATAAATAAATAGCAAACTCTTCTGTAAAAGAACATCAAGACAGAGTAGTTGTTATTTCTGAAATTGCTCCGCTTCTCAGGCCCATTAGTGGTGGGGCAATTTGCAGGGAAATCAGCTAAAAATGCATAGTGGTTGAGGAGAGTATGATCTGGAAAAAGAAGCAACACATGATAGTTAATGCCTGATAAAATTTCCCTAACAAGATTTAAAATTCCTTGAGGACAAGCTTCATTTCTTCTGCTTCTGTTCTTTCCTACCTGAAGCCTGGAATGTTTTTGGAGCAAGTGACAGAAAGCCAAGCACTAAAACTAAAGCACAAAGAGAGGTTATTTGTTTTGTAACTGAGAACAGGTTCAGCTTCAGGCAGGGATTGACCCTGCTGCTCACCCCACATCCTCTGTTCTTTTGCTCTTGGTTAGCTTCCTTTCTGTTGTTCCTTTTCAGGTAATTCTTCCTCCACAAAGGCAGACGCAATCCTCTTAGTTCTAGGCAAAACGGTTTCTGTTCAAGTCCAGCTGTCATTCAGGGAACTCGTTTGACTTCGCTAGCATCCCGAGGATTCCTTTTGACTCCATTTGGGTCAAGATCATTCCATATTTTTTTTCCTGTGGTTTGCTACCTCATTTTGGCCAAGTACCCCATCCCCTCCATGAGAAAAGATGCCTTGGAATAATAATATGTTTTGAGAATTTGTATCACCAAAATGTTTCTTGGTGCCGTGCTTAATTAATAGTTTTGCTGATGTGAGCATGACTCCCTGTGTTAGTCTTAGCTGATCCTTCTGTCTTTCCTGTGTATATAAGGGGACTATGCTTCCAGCACCTTTGCAGTTAGGTGGTCTTGTGATGAGTTTGACCAATGAATTGATGGAAGAAGCATATCACCTCCAGACCTGGGCTCCCATAGGCTCTCTTCTGCCACAGGAATTTTGGAGCCTGTGGGTTTGAAAGGAACATCTCCAGATGGAAAGAGCATGGCTAGCTGAGTCACCGGATGGAGAATGACCTGCCCACCTGATTTTGCAGCAGCAAGGAGTTAATATAGTGCTCATCTACTGAGATACAAGGGTTTCTTTCTTTTGTCAATTGAAACAGATTTCAATGGAATAAATATTTGTTAAGTGCATGGTTCACATGAAAAAAATTCAGAACACTTTTTTTTTTGGTACCGGGGATTGAACTCACAACCTTGCGCCTGCCAGGCAGGCACTTACACCTCTGAGCTAAATCCCCAGTTCAAAACACTTCTAAGAGACACAAAGGAGCCTCAAATGGAAATCTATGCTTCTAGAAAGAGAGATTCAGGACAGTCTCAGTGGTAGCAGAGAGCGTTAATTATAAAGGCAATGCCATTCCAGATAGGATTTTCTTTTTTCAGGGAGAACTAAGCAATCTCATTCTAAAGTTAAAATGGAAAGGAAAATGCAGAAGAACAATAAAGTTAAATTCTGTTCTCACATCTGACTCCAGGATAAAGCCTAGTTAATCACTTCTTTAAATGTAAAAAGTGATACCATAAAAGGTTAGAGTAAATAATGATAATTGTTTAGAATCAAATACCGTGGAGGCCCTTCTTGACATAATAAAAAACCTATGAGCCATGAAAGAGAGACTGATAGATACAGTTAGCTAAAGATAAAGGGAAAGTGACAGATAAAAGCCCTCCACAAGCAAAATCGGAAGACAATAACCTGGGAGAGTATTTGCAACTGAGATCACAGCCAAAGAATAATTTTGTTACTATATGGTTTAATCCATTTGTGCTGCTAAAACAGACCCCTAAAAGTGGGTAATTTATAATGAATAGAAATTTATTAGCTCATAGTATGGAGGTTGAGAATGTCCAGGATTGAAGGGACGTCATCTGACAAGGGAAGTCTTGCATTCTCCCATGGTAGAAGACAGCAGAGCAAGAGAGGATGAGAGGGAGCTGTATTTGCCCTTTTACAGCCTTACCAATCCTATTCAGGAAGGTAGAGCCTAATTAAAGAACACACTTTTAAAAATACTATTACAATAACAATTAAATTTCAATATGAATTTTGAAGGAGGCAAAAATATTCAACTCCTAATACTACATAGTGTTCCTAAAAGTGTAAGGAAAAGACCAGTAACCTAACAGAAAATGTGCAAAGGATATAAATAGAGAGCAAAGAAAACATGAATCTTCAAAGATGAAATGATGTTCAGTTTCACTCCTAATAAGTAATTCCACACTGAAACTACAACAGGTATCATTTTCACCCATCAGACTGGCAAAGATTCCAATGTGCGATCACACTCAGTATTTGAGGATGCAGAGATATAAGCACAATCATAAATTATTTGTAGGAGTGTAAATTGGTATAACCTTTATAAAGTACATTTTAACAATATCTACAAAAATTTTGCATGCAAATATCTTTTGAACCAGCAGTTTCCCTTTTAGAGATGCTTATCCGTATTTATAGACATGTGAAAGGTATGTGCGTAGGTATCTTCATGGCAACAATCTCAGTAACGGCAAAGACAAGAATTAAGTTAAATTTCAGTGAACAGGAGATGGTTTAAATCAATCACAGTACAGTGGCAGTGAAATATTCCACAGCTTAAAGAAACAATGAAGCCACACTTCATGAACAGACATGGATTCATTTTTGATGTATATCATTGAGTGAGAAAAGCAAGTTGTGGAACATATGTACAACACAATGCTACTGTTTGTGGATTTTTGAGAGGAAATTTTATATAGCTTTTGCATGCAAAAAAATATCTTTGGCATGAAGTACAAAAATCTGGAAATTGTGGCTGTTCATGGGAAGGGAACTAGATAGGTCAGGGGGTGGGAGGAAGAATTTCTGCCATTTATATTTTGAATTTCTTGACTTTTGAACCAAGTGAATAAATTGCCTGTTTTTAAAAATAAAAATAATCCAGACATGGTGGTGCATGCCTATCATTCTGGCTGTGTGAGAGGCTAAGGCAGAAGGATCACAAGTTTGAGGCCAACCTGAACGAGGTTTTCCCTGGCAGCCCTAACAGAGGATGGTGGGGCACTGAGTAGGTGCCGAAGAAATGAGAAGAGAGCCAAGTCTGGTGTGCACAGCACCCCTATCTCCACCCAACTGTGGACTGTGACTTGGGCCTCACAGGTATGGTCTGCTGTGTGTCTTTCCCTCTGCTCACTGCCGGGCTGCCAGGAAACAGCATTCCAGGCTGGGCTGGGCTCTGGAATTAAAAGCTGAGTTTAAATCGTTCCTTGTCCTTCTGTACAGAGGTGGGGTGGAAGGTGAGAGCCCATGAAAAATGAGTAAGAAATGAACAGACTGATTACTACATGTTAAGCTTGAAAACAGCTGCCAGTATAAGGATGTGTGGAATCTATTCCACTTTCCTGGTGTATTGGATGGAGGACAAGGAGGTTTCAAAATAAGATTTCCAAAGATCCAATCAACCAAAAAGAGCCTTGGTCCCAAGCATATTTTGGACATACATTATTACTGCTATGATGACCATGCTCATTTTCTGAGTCAGTTGGTGGTAGTTTGTTTCCTACCAATAACAGAGACCCTCATGGACACAGGTGGGCTAGAGGCCTACCCTTGTATTCTTACGCTTAAGAACCAGGCCAGCCAAATGGTAGGTTTGTGCCTGAACACACCCTGTGGTTGCAATGTGCCAGGTTTGTAACAGGGGCTTAGAGGCTGGTCCTGCAGATGCCTGATGGGTAACAAAAACAGGACGCAGCTTGACATCTCTGCTTTCATTTTTATCTGTCTCCTTCATTACCTAAAAACTCCAGGTCAAATCCCTGCTCAGCTGTATACACAGGAATGTTAATCACTTAAGGTGCATCTCTTAATATAAGGTTTGCTAGTCCTAAATATACCTAGCCTATTTTATCCCTTTTGAAGATGGAGGACACCAAGAATCACTAAATTTTCAGGGACATCCTATTGCCAGGTTTTACGACATCCAGGTCTAGAACTGCTGGAGCTGTGCCTAGAAGTTTCCGGTCATTGTCTAAACCTGCAGTCATGTCTGAATCCAGGAAAAGCAGAGCCTCACAGACTACTCCATGATGAAATCACCCCCACCCCCACCAAGCAGGAGCAATTTCCCAATGGTGGGAACCCAGGTTACCCTAAACAGGAGCCATTGTCTCATGATGAGAACTGCCCCTGAAGCAATGTTGGCTCTCCTAGCATCTCTCAGAACCAGTCTGGCCAGACCACAGCTTGACCAGGATTACCTATGGAGCCAGCTATGCAAATCCCCAAGCCTTGTCATTGTTTCCCTTTTCTATAAAACCCCAAGAGACCTGTCAGACCCTGCACATGGGTATTGAAGCTCTTTATCTGTTCTCCTAGCATAGCCATGCTGGTTAAAGTTTCCTTCCTGCCCTTCACCATTGTTGCCTCCTTGTTTGATGTTTTGGGACAAATGGCCAAGTGTGATCTGTTAGAACTCCTGGGCAATGGCTTTGTAGCAGAAGATGCTCCCCACCCCCGACACCTCCTCCAGCCAGTATACTTCAGTTTCTTAGTTGCACAGGTAGTAGTTCTGGTTATCGTTCCTGTTACTTTTGTTTCTTGGAAACAGCTTGTCACTGTGGTGTATAGCTAGTCGCTATGATGCATATTGTAAGAACTAGTCCCCAATTGACAAACCATTCTGCTTCTGTACTTCCTGCTTGCTTATCCCTTATAAGCCCTGGTATTTTGGGAATGATTCGGATCAGTGCCCATCATTGTAAATAAATCTACCTTCAAAACTTGGCTGTCGTTTTGGTGTTTCTGCTTGCTGTTGCAGCTTTTGCTCGAAAACTCTGCTAACAGGTTGCTGGAGGCCATGGAGCCTAGAGCAAGTCACTTCATCTCTGAGCCAGTTTCCAAATGAGCAACTTTGGGATAATTTTACACTGTATGCTGGGGAGATGAGGATTATGCCTTGAGAACTCTTGTGAATTGAGAAAGCCTCAATACTCCAAGGAATCATCTGGACCATCCTTTAGTTATAAGCAGACACCAGAGGGTCAGAAAATTTTAGCCATGAAGTAAGAACAGCATTTCTTTTCACTTATTCTAGGTGGTTCCCTTTTCAATGCATTAGATGTTTGTAAGTAGACACAACCATAGGCTTGACTCTCCTTGCGTACTACAATCTTGTTTAGATGTGACCTCTCCCTGTGTCACTGGCTGCCACATGATTGTCAGCAGGACTGTTATTGCTGGCTTTTTATTGGTGGATCTTACCTCCTGGATTCTGTTGCCTTGGAGAATTCTTTGGTGTGTGGGTAGGGACAGAAGTCTCTTCCATTTATTTTCTGCTTTTAAAAATTAATGTATCTTAAAATCAGTTATGCCTTCCCCTCTTCTCCATTTTTTAATTCCTTCCTTGTATGTCACCATAAGCCAGTAACATTGTCTTTGTTTTGGCAACTGAATTAGCAGAAAAAGGAGGAAAAGCATATGGTTTCTGTATCCCATTTAACTCCATTCTCTCCAGTCCTTTAGGGAAAGGACAGAAAAAAAAATCACAAAACAGCCACTGTAACTTCTCTGAAATCTAGTTGCTGAGTGGAGCCGTGTTGAAGGACTTCCCTCAGCTTGACTTTTGCAACATGTCATATGGTAGAGATCATATTTCATTCCCCCTGATCCTCCAGTGGTGAGCTGAGAGGGCAGAGGAGCACTCGGTCTTACCAAGAGGGCATGGAGTGGGACTTTCAGTATGGCAGACAACAGATGTGTGAACAGCTGGGATGTCCATAACCAAGGAAATCAAAGTTGATTTTGATGTTACTGTGAAAAAGCCCCACAAAATCACACAAAGCCTTCCTCACCCATTCATTAGTGCACAACAGTGCTAGATAATTCCTTTGGCATTATCTATATTATTGCTCTTCTCTTGAAACATATTTAAAGGGATGACCACCCACCATTTAATCATACTGTACTGTCATTAGTGTGATAAAATAACTTAATGAGGCTCATTTTTCAGAGGACTGCGTTTCAACGTGAGTATTAATATGTCAATTATAATTTTAGATCAAAGTTTCACCGATGCAGAAAATGTCCATGCTGCAGATTGTTTTTATAAACAAAACAGTGCTTACTTGTACATTGTACACATTGTAGGTTGACTCACAGACTTAAGTACTGGAGTAATAGACAAGGCAATTTTAACTACAGTGGACACCCAAAATTTGAAGGGCTTATGTTCCTAGAGCACCCACAAATTGTGAAAAATTGTGAATTTCATATGTGGTCAGAAAAATGCCTATAAATGCCTATTTTTAAGTTTAAACCCTAAATATGTTATGTTTCCCACAGTTGTGTAACTTAATTTAATAAAATACTGCATTAATAAAGCCTTAGAAGGTGCAAGGTGTTTGGCAGCATCTTAGGGACCTTAGGACTTTAAGAAAAACAAAACTGAGAATACTTGAGATAGCTACACGCATACAGCAACCTGTTATGATGCAGGAATGCTGGTGCATCTGCCAGAGATGGCTTACAGGGCAGCAGCCAATCAGCAGCAAGGAGAACTGAATAATGCTCTCGGATTGGCTACTTGCAAGCTTCCACTAAAAAGAAAAAAAAAGTTGCAGAGGATATTTGCAGTTGCCATTAAATTGCAGGTGTTTCTTCAACAATTATTGGTTAGGTTGTAAGGAAAAATCTGTGAACAACTGAAGCCACAGACTGAACCTCAACTTCATGGGGGTATAGTGCATACTCTGTGTGTGTGTGTGTGTGTGTGTGTGTGTGTGTGTGTGTGTTTGGTACTGGGGATTGAACTTAAAGCCTTTAAACTGAGCTACATCCCAGCATTTTAAAATTTTTGCTTTTAGATAGGATCTCATTAAGTCAACACGTTTCCTAGACTCGGCTCAAACTTGTGATCCTCCTTCTCAGCACAGTTTCCAAGAGTGCTGGGACTGCAGAGATGCACCAAGCACACCTGGCTTGAATATTCCTTATGAGTAGAGTTGTAAATCATGGCAGGACACCGTAGGGAGAACACGGAGATATATAAAGTTATGTGTTTTTTTTGTTTTTTTGTTTTTTTTTGCATGAACAGTAAACTCAGAGGAAGTAGAAAGAAAGATAAAACCAGTACAGCTAAAATGTCCAGTTATGGCCCCAGCAGGGCAAGTTCTGTCCATGGTCTTCAACAGGTTTAGGGAACTTTTGTTTAGAATTATTGGTTAGAAAATGGCAGTGAAGTTAGAGAGAAGATACACAAGATACATATGGGCAGAAAGAGAAGAACAGATCGGGGAGGCTAATGAGAGCACAGGACACAGCTGTGGTGGGAAGAACCAGCTTTGGGATGCAGACAGGAATGGCTGTAACATTTTCTTGACAAATGGAAGTGCAGGAATACTCTCAGCTTAGTTTTAAACTCATAAGGGGGAATAGTTCTTGAATTTAGGTTGAGGTAGGAGATAGGAGAAATAGGGGTCCCTATCCCTAGGCACATTTTAACCCATGGGCACCTGTATCAACACAGACTCTGAGTTTTTCTTCTAATGACTGGTTGGTAGCAGATAGGGGCCTTGGAAATGTGGGGGATTCTAACCCTCTCCAGTCATAAGAAGAACAAAAGCCTTGGGAATTTAAAGAAAGAAAGTCCATAGAAAGGGGCTACTTTGGAGCCCAGATTTCTACTCTCTTATTTCTACTCCAGAAAGCTATGATTTGAGTACAGGTTTTTCCATCTGCATAGAAATAGTATCAATGGGTGGATACCATACATGACTGAAAGAGGAGAGAAGGAGGGGGAGACAGACAGATACACTTTTCTCTCGTTGCTGAGACAAAATACCCAATACCCAAAGTTAAAGGGGGAAAAGTTTATTTAGCTCATAGTTTGTAAGAGGTTTTAGTCCATAACTGACTGGCTCCAAGGCAGGGTGGCAGAAGGTAGCAAAACAAGCAAGGGACAACCACAGCTCTTTCTCTCCCTTATATCTTATCCAGGCTACTTAGGGCAGGTAGCAATCACACCCTTAATCCTAGTGTCTTTGATCCTGACATTGCACATCAATCAATCCCAGCGTCACACAGTGTGGATCCAGCCACCTCTGAAAAAGCCCCACCTATGACTGCATGAGGCTTTGGGGGGGACATTAGACCCAAGCTAAGAAGAAGGGAAGGATGAAGAGGGAGAACAAGAGAGGAGAGGGGAGAGGAGAGAAGGGGAGGGGAAGGAGAATGAATCTCAGTCTGAATCTGAATCTTAGATGAGGGGATAGGTAGGATGTATCCAGGAATAATGTTCAAGATAAGGTTTTCCATTCAAGGCAGAAGGTCAAAATCTAGGCAGAGCTACTACGACTGTAGTTAAACACCTGTGTCTCAGATTCCCCTGGGGCAGTGTGGGCCCAGGAAGACTGATTTTGTGGATGCGGTAATGGGAGAGCTTAGTCAGCAGGCCTGCAGTGCATGGACTGGTTGCATGAAGAGCATTGTTGTCTCATCAGAGTAACGTGGAGCAGAGTAGAGTAACGCAGTCATCACTCCTATGCCTGGGATAACACTGGCGCTCAGTATGCCTTGAGTGCCAAAGTCATCCCAGACATAAGAGTATTTTGGGGCACAGGAAGCAAAGAATGGCTCAGAGGAGGCTGCTGTACATTTATTTGTGTTAAACTTCAGAACAACTTTAGGAGGCAGGGACTGTTCCTTATCTGCACCCACCACATGAGAGAATCTGAGACACAGAAAGATTACACAACCAGCCCAAAGCTATGCAGTGCTTGCAATGCTAAACATTATATGTCACCTTGGCGGGGCCATGACGTCCCATTGTTTATTCAGACTGCAGTCTAGATGTGGCTGTGAAAGTACTTTTTAGGTGACATCAATATTTAAATCAGTAGACTTCAAGTAAAGTAGCTTGCATGACTTCCATACAGTAGATGGACCTTATTCAATCAGTCAGAGCCTTTAAAAGCAAAGACTGAGGTTTCCTGCAAGAAAGAATTCTCTTCAAATCTGCCACACAGAAATTCTGCCCGAGTTTCCAGCCTACTGCCTTGGGGAATGCAAATTCAAGACTGCAACTTCGACTCTTACCTGAATTTTCAGCCTGTCAGATTGCCTGACAAATTTTGGACTTGCCATACCCCATAATCATGTCAGCTAACTTCTTAAAATAAATCTCTATCTCTCTTTCTATGTATGTATGTATTCTATTTATATACAGAGAGAGAGAGAGAGAGAGAGAGAGAGAGAGAGAGAGAGAGAGAGGTCTGTCCCTTTCTTCTTACTGAAAACAAGAAGTTGTGGAGGAAAAGGAACTTTAACAAGTCCCAGAGGTACCTGAAGTCCAGGATCTCCTCCTAATATAGACTCCAAGCAGTGAGGGCCAGACTTCAGCTCCTGAACAGAAGCTGGCATATAGTCCTGCTCTTGATGGAGGGGGCCACTTCTGACCACCAACACAGCCCCAGCCAGAGAAAGCTCTTGTCCCTGCAGGGAACTCAAGACTGCCCAGGCCAGGCTCAGGAACCTCTGAGAGCTTTGTGCAAGGAACCAAGCTCAGTGAGACAAAGGGCAGAAAGTAGGATATGTATTTTGGAAGTGAAACTGTAACAGTGGAGACTCCAAGTACGTATTTATAAAAAGTCTGATGAAAACCAAAATTAATTACACATTGTTGAAACACACTAAAATGTTGGTTTGCTTATTTTTTTTTTTACAATGCTTTTTGGTTATCATATCTTTGATTTTTATAAACTATAAACAAATTAAGGAGAACTGATGATTAATGCATCAACTGTCGACATCCCATTTCCTGCTTCTCGAAATGGGAAAGACACTGAATGAGGTAGGGACCCTTTTAATGGTTGCTTTGAGTTCTCATTTTATGCAAATCCTTTCTATCAGAAAGTCTGTACCTGTGTAATGGCTTATATCTAGATGTTCCCCTGAAACTTCTTGTGCTCATAGGTGGAGCTTTGGGGAGATGATGGGATCATGGGTATGTGATACTGGATTAGTCCTCTGTTGTGGTTTAACATAGTTCTGAGTGTCGATGATACACTTCCTGAAGAGGGAACACTCAACCTGGGTGTAAGTGGCACCAGTTAATAAACTTGTAGCCTGGATGGACTAAAAAAGGAAAGAAGGACTGAATTTCACTGCCCTCTCCCTTCTGCACCATGGACTGTTTGCCCTCTGCCAGGCCTCTCTGCTGTGCTGTCCTGGCTTGAAACCAGCTAATTTATAGAGTGAAACCTCTACAAACTGTGAGCTAAAATAAACTGCTCCTCCTTTAATTTGTGAGTGTTGGGTATTTTCTCCCAGAAATGAGAAAGTAACCAAGACAAACTGCCATAAAGTCTTATTGCAGTTCAAGTTTTATTCTTGCCCATGAAACATCAAATTTATGAGCCAAAAGGACAGACATATATTGAGCAATTTCAGAATGTTCCACAAGGAATTATGGGTTTATTGGGGGGTGTTGGGGGGAGACATTAATACACATTTTAGGGAATCATTGCTCAAATTGTGGTTCCCTACTCAGATTTCAAAATTTTATCCCTGAAACGCATTGTTATTTGGATTCCTATGACTGAAAGGTATCAGCCTGTTTTGGGTGGTTTCCAATAAAGAGCAAAAACTAAGGATGGTCAGCAGCCACACACTTCAACCACATCAATATCCTACAGTCAGATGGTGATCTCTGAGTACCATTCTTACACTGTGGAACAACCAAGGAATCATACAATGACCGGGCACATCCTGAAAATATGGGCACCAACCAGAAGCTATTTGTAAGTAGCTAAAGGATGCAGGGGAACAAGAATTATTAGAGGAGGAGGAAAATGAAAACTAGAAAGATAGGACCCCTTTTAGCGGTTGCAAATATACCAAGAATGTTAACGTACTTGTTAAATAATTGATGGCATTGTTCTTGATCTTCAGTATCAAGGGCATTGGTAGGATCATGTTGAACTCTGACCCTTGCTTTTCCTTCTGCAGTGGATGAATCTTGTAAGATCCTATGGGTCTGTTCTGCATCAGAACATAAATCAGTATCACATCTCTGGCAAGAGTGTAAGCTTTCCTACCCTGCTGTCTTTCTTTCCTTTTCTAACCTTGTAACAATATATTGCTAGAAATTTAGGCTATTCTAAATTAAATATAAAAAGATGAACATTATTCCATTCATGTTTTTCTAAAGAAACATCCATTAGCTCATTGAAAAAATGAATAATCATCAATTATCGAAAATAATTGTTTGTCTTGGCTAAGAATAGAGTGACCATTTTGCAAATGTGCATGCTGGTGTTTTCTGGGTAAAAAGATTTGGGAGAAAATACCCGCTTTCTTTGCAGTATTTAAAATTGGGCTTCATTGAGCCAAGGGAAGAAGGAAAGGGAGGCAGTAGCACCCCATTTGAATGTGACTTTGTTCTCAATCACTGATGGACGATGTTCATGCCTTTCCTCTTTGGGGTTGACTTGAGAGTTAGGGTCACAGGAAATCCTGCTGAGTTTTTAAACTCACCAGTGGAACTCATTCTCTGCTAGTCCAGAAACTGACCATGATTTCTGCCTCAGTGTGGGCAGCACCTTCCCTCCTAAGTCTCTTTACCACAACTACCATCAGTCAGATGAGGTGATGGTCCCCAGCAAAGAGCTGATGGTACCTCAGTTAAAACTTTCTGTGGGTTGTGTTTAACATTCAAACCAGCCCCCTGACACACACCAACTTCCTCACTTACCCCTTGCCTGCACTACACTCTCCCCTGCTCACATTCACATTGTCATGTCATCTCCTCAAGGTCCTAGAAGGCAGCCTCCATCCTTCTATCTATATGGTCAGTGCCAGACCCTCTGCCTGCCCATTGCAAGTACATCAGACATACTAAATTGCATGACCATGGAAAGGACTCACCCCAAGAAATGAGCTATGGGAAAGATGGATTGGGAGCTGATGGATTGGGAGCAGTGCCCCTCATCTATTCACACTTAAATTGTCCTTTCAGTTACATATCTTGTGACATCTCCCAATGGGACAGGAATGGGAACAAAAGAAATGCATTAGCTACCTAAGGAGTGGGAACTGCCGTGAAGGTAGCTTTTCCCTCAGTGTGGTGGTTCTTCCCCTGTTATCGGGGGTATTGGACAACCCATTCATCTCAACCCTCTTGGCACCAAATAAACTATCTTAATAGCTAGTATTGTCCACATGGAACACTAAAATGTGGGCACAACATGTGAGAAGAAAGAATCATTAGCTGATCATCCCAAAAAATGCCATATTTCTTTTCCACCTGCTATGCATGTGTGCTGGGTATTGAACCCAGGGCCTCATGCCGGCTAAGCACACACCCTATCACTGAGTCACACTCCCAGCCCACTGCCTCCACCTTTATGTGGAATAGATCATTTTGCCCTTCTTGCAGCCTCACTCCTAACTTGAAACTTTCTTACCGTGTTACACTAGGATGTATTTGCTGAATAATTTGCACTTTAATAATGGCAAGTGGCCCTTTTTGTATTGTGAGAATTGCAAGAACTCCTCGACTTGTATGAGCTGATTCCAGTCCTGCCCAGTGAGAGGGAATGGACTTCCTCCTGAAAGTGGATGTCATTACAGCCCATCATGAAGCAAACCCCACCAAGGTACCCCCAAAGGATGAGCACCACTGAGCAGAGACGGATCCTCCAACCCCAGAGGGACCTAAGCCCTTGCAAAGAACTTGTTGGATAGCCTGGAATCTATGTCTAATCACTATAAAAGTTGTTCCAAAACTCTAAATTCTGACCATTAATATGATATGTGAACATTTTTATTTATTTATTTATTGCAGTGGCCAAGTTTATTAGAGAAAGTAAAAGCAAAGAGTGGGGGAGAAACTGGCTCTGCAGAGTGAGCTTGGGCCAAATAAAAGAGGAAATAGCAAGATAAAGAAACACCCTGGAGAAAGCAGGGCGGGCTATCTTGAGGAAAAGCCGTGATAACCAAATGTGAACATTGTAGAATTTTATTTTTCAAAACTAATTTTAAAAATGATCTCTCCAGTCAAATTTTGATCACGTCATTGCCATTATCTTTCCTTTTACACTTTTTAAAAATGTTTATGTCATTTTAGACTCACATAGAAATTACAAAAGTAGTACAGAGAATTCCTGTGTAGGCTTCACTCAGTAATAATATCACACAATGATCAAAACCAGGAACTCAATATTGGCACCATACTAAACTACAGATATTATTCACTTTGCTCTGGTTTTTACAGGCACACATTTTTATGGTGGTCATGTATTTCTACAAAATTCTATCATGTGTATCGATTTATATAACTACAATCAGGTTGCTTCCTTTTCAAATACAATATTTTTATTTTTATTTAGTAAGATATTTATGCAGGAAAACTAGAAAATAAAATAGTAGGTATCCATGTTTCAGATAAAATCTCACTCAATCCATTTTCCTCTCCTTCATATTCATCACTCCAAGTCATTTCTTTTCAAAGTAAGTAAGTAAGCAAGCAAAACTTATCCTGTGATTGTCTGTTACCTGAAAGTTAAGTGGTTACTACATTAGATGTTCAGCCTGGTTTTTATTTGCCAGCATCTTAAATTACATTGTAAGAAATATTTATCAGTTATTTAATGTATGGTAAGTATTTAATTGGGATAAAATACTTGATAATAAAAAATAAACGATTGTATTGATCATGGTTACTTTTTTTTTTTTTTTGTCTTTTTGAGACAGAGTCTCACTATGCAGTTCAGGCTGGCCTTGGGCTCACTTTGTAGCCCAGGCTGGTCTCAAACTTGCAATGGTCCTCCTGCCTCAGCCTCCCAAGTGCTGGGATTACAGGAGTGTGCCACCACGCCTGGCACTGATCCTGATTACTACTAATGTATGATGCACAACAGATACTCAGTGAAGTTGGATTGAATTAATAAATGAACAGAAGAACAAATACTTCTCTGAAGTATACGTGTATATTACATTACAGACTAAAATAATGTAAGAAGCCATTACTAAATATTCATTTTCACTGACTTGATTTTTTTCAGTGGATTGGTCACTTTATTGAATGTGATAGGAGGTAGGAGAATTTACAATAAACCTGTATTATGACAACTATCCTAAAAGCCAACGACAATTTTCCCACTGAGATGAATCTTAAAATAAATGTGACTGTTATAAAGCTGGGACCCTTGTGATTTGGTCCTGGGTAAGTGTTAAAGGTAAATGAACATCATCAACAAGATACTCTTTCAAAGTAAATCAACTGCTTTTCTAGCATTTTTCACAAATCTAATGATGCCCTGTTACATCATTCCTTTTATGGCAGAATAATATCCACTTGTATAGATATACTGTTTTGTTAATCCATCCATCAGTTGATGAACACTTGGAGTGTTCCTGCTTTTTGGCTATTGTAAATAATGCTGCTATTGCATTCTTACACGTCTTTGCATAGACACAGGTTTTCCTCTCTTTTGGGTACATACCTAGCAGTGGAATAGTTGGGCCATACAGTAACACTTTGAAGAATCATGATCATTTCTGTGTCTTCATCTGTGGGTTGAAACCTCAGTTCAACCTGCTGTAACCTATTAATACTTTATGCATTGCCCTTAAAACTCCTCATTAAAATAAGATATAAATCTTTCTACTCGATGCTTAGGAATCATCCCAAAGGTAGGGCCGGTTAATGTTTTCTTTGCAATTACAGACATTCGCTTCTTCATCATGAGATTTTTAGAGAGCTGCATCGGATGCTTTTAGTAACATAAAAATCAATACTGTGTTGAAAACTGTTATTACACAGTGTGACTGGATGCCTGATATTTTGCTTAGGCCATCATTAAGCTTACTACTTTTTCAGAGCAAACTGTATTCTTACCTTGGTAATAGAGAAAAACAGAGGTGAGCAGGTAAGGGCAGAACTCCTCCAGATGAGAGCAGAAAGCACAGAAAGCGCTTGGACCCTTGGAAAAAAGCTTCAGGAAAAAACATTCCACTCTCTTTGGATAACAATGCCATGAAAGGATCTCTCTGTACTCCATCAGGGAGAAGACACCATCATACACCAAGCAGGGGAGCACCCGGCCCAGGTTGAATTCCTTCAGGATCTGCTCATTATATCTCACCAGTATTTCTGAGAGCCATTGGTTCCTCTTCTCCTTTTCTCTCTGTGTCTTTGGCTCACAGGAGTAAAACCAAGATTTGGCTCCTGTCTTAAACATCCTGGCCCATGGAACGTCTCCCTCCTGCCCCTTGCCACTCTATGGCCTCTGCAGGCAAAGCCCACCCCACCCAGACACCTGGAAGCACAGGCATGCTACTGTCTAGACTTATTACAGGTCTGCAGCGGGGAGCAAGGCATCGGATTAAACCCGAGGAGAATTGTGGTGCTGTCTTGGGCCAAGAGGATTGTATTATGGTAATTAACCCCCTGTGGCAGTAAACTTCAAAAGCTGAATAAGAGATGTAGCCTGGCTCACTTCTGTTCAATTCATTTTTTTTTCTGCATCTCTAAATAATCATTTTCCTATCCTCTGACCCCCAAATGAATATGCCATACTCACAATCCACCTTGAATAGTCCCGTCTGATTGTAGGAACGTTATCAGGAATGCTGCTGCTCATCTCTCCCTGGACTTTCCACCACCGTAGTTTAGGGTTAGATGCCCCACTGCACTAAAGATACAGACAGTGATGGAAAGGGGCCAGTGGCACTTGTCCCTAACAGTGGCTCCGTTTTGTTAGTCTGCCTGTTGCCTGTTATTTCATAGTAACACAGTCCTTAAAGGAAAAGTAATTAAAAATTCAAAGCGATTGCTTGGTTAAATAATACAATCCCATAAATGACCCTTCCTCTCTGATCCAAACCTGGTGTCCACTTAATGAACCCAGCTTACAAGAAGGGATTATTGCTGGCTCAGGGGAGGCTGCTGCCACAAGCAATGCTTCACTGCAGATTGCGTGGCTATAATACGATTGCTCCAAGCCAGCCTCATGTTTACACCTGCCTGGAACTGCTGAGGCCCTGGAGTCCGCTCAGGATGTCCCCAGCCCAGTGTACAGGTGGCCAGTACTTTCTTGGGGAGTACTCTGTCCATTTGCACCTGCCGATAGGGAGTTAGGGCAGCAGGGTCCTTCTTCCACTCACATCTCCTGTACCTTCTCTCCAAAAGTCACCTTAAGTCCATGACCAGGTAATATTATGGTTTGTGTTCCTATGGCCCCGCTTCAAACCTCATATAATCATGGACATGGCTGAATCTAGCCTTGCATGATTGGTTTGTTGGGATTGGCGATGTGAGTGTTGCACTCACCCAGGGGTGGCGCGGACATACAGTGTAAGGGTGGGGAAGAAGGCATGTCTATCCCTCTTGCCCAGTTTGTGCTTTGCTGTTTGATGGCCACCATGAATGGCTGGCCCTTAGCCATGCCCTCCTGCCTTGCAGCCAGCTGGATATGAACTGAAACCCCCAAGAACTGTAAAATATAAACCTTTCCTTTCTTCATTTTGGGCATCAGGTATTTTGTCTCAACAATGAGAGAAAAGTAACTAAAACAGGTAATAAGGACTGATTTAAAGGCTCTCCAGTGTGTCTGCCATTTTTCTAGTTAGGAAATTGGTGAAAAATCTGTGACTATCGTAATATTCTTGCCAGTTTGATTTACAATAGAAATCAGATCTTTTTCTACAGCATTTGTGTGGAGAGTGTACTTTTTAGGAAATTTACTTTTTAGATCAGAACACCTGTTAGTGATCTTGTAATAATGACAAGAAAAGATTTTACCTGGCTGTGCTTCTGATCTTTCATATGAACTTGGGAAAATAACTTTATGTCAATTATACTCCATTATATTAACAATGTAGTTCTGATGCTTTTTTATTTTTGTAGCCTTGATGGCCCCAGAAACTGCCCTTCCCAGGGCTAACCAATCCCTGGAGATAGTGAAGAACCCTCTGGAAAAGTTGTTTTTCATATGCAAACCAATCAATCCAGGGCCTACATCCTGACCGTCTCTTTTATTAGGCTGTTAGACTTTGGGCCACTATCCACCTACGCTAATCAACCCGAGCAGGAGATCAGGGAGACAGTGCCCATGTCCAGTGTTCACTGAATGTATTCCAACAGGCCGATCCTGATTAACCTGCTTACCTGCTTCACCGGGCCCTTCCCACGGAAACAACAAAAAGGCTTTTGTCCACTTTCATCTTGAGCCCCTGCTTCCTGAACAACTGGTGCACCCTCCTCTGGGGAACTGTGAGTAATGAACTCTCTTCCCAGTGGTGTCCACTCGCTGATCTGCTGGCCCTCCCACACCTGCATAATAATAAGACCTTCATTTACAACTCCTCCAGAAGGTACAACCTGGGGCTGGGCTGTGACGGTATTGTGCAGCCCTCTTGAGGTTCAGGAGGACCTAGGACAGAGGCGTTCAGAAGCCCTGCTACATTTTAGCACCAGCAACTTCCCTAAACTGGCCCCGCTCTGAAACTTCTGCGAGAAAGAGTGCCATCTTGTGGTATTCTGTTGTCCCTTAGGCCATTTTTTTCTTAAAAAAAAAAAAAAAATTGTAAATTTCAGGTCCACCGCCAAATTGAGCAGAAAGTACAGAGATTTCCCACATACCCTACCCCTGCAAATGCACTGGCTCCCCTACCATCCCCATCCCTTACCACAGTGGTACGTCTGTTGGAATGAGTGGATTTAATACTGATACATCATTATCAGCCAGAGTGTCTGGTATACATTAGCATTTACTCTCGGTACTGTACATTCTCTGGTTTGGAAAATGTACAGGGACATGTATCCACCATCGGACAGAATAATTTCACTGCCCTAAAAATCCTCTGTACTCTCTGTATTCACTCTCTCTCAAGCCCCTGGCAACTACTGACCTTTTCACTGTCTCTGGTTTTTTTTTTTTTTTTTTTTTTTTTTTGTCTTTTTTGAGGCAGGATTTCACCATATGGTTCAGGCTGGCCTTGAACTCACTTTGTAGCCCAGCCTGGCCTGGAACTCGCAGCAATCCTCCTGCCTCAGCCTCCCAGTGCTGTAATCCCAGGCATGTGCCACTGTGCCTGGCTTCTGTGTTTTTATTTGCTTATTTATTTTAGCTATTTCTGTTCTGCTATTTCTTTATTTGGCTACTGTTGGAGTTGTTGAAACTGAGCATCCACGTGCAGGGCTGTGGTGTGGACCAGGCATGGCTGAACTGAGAGTGAGGAGAGGCCTCAGGGGGCGGGATGGGCTGCAGCTGAGGACACCTGAAGACTTTCCTAATTCACATCAGGAGAATTAGGAGGAGTTCTTGAGCCCCTCTCAAGTTCCTGCTCAGGTTTCCTGCATTTTCCACTAAGCCCCTTCCTTGTTCTGAGTAAATACAGGCCACCCAGAGGCAGTCTGGGCTCAACCACCAGAGTTATGAACTCTGCAGTGGATTTTGGTCCTCCTGGGGCCCTAAGGATCACACCACTTGTCTCAGTTATTTGGGCCTTCACTGTGCATTCATCTGGGAGGTTGGGGATCTAGGAACCAGCCCTAATAGCTCAGACCCCCACAGTCTACCTACTTTGTGCTGGGTCCGTGATTGTGAATGATCAACCTTCCTACCTCAGAGAAGAGGTACAGGTAGGAATAGAAAAAAGTGAAGTAGGCAAATATATAAAATAATTACAATATAGCTGGAAAAGATGCTGAGAAAGAATGGGGGCAAGGCCGGCTCATATAGAGTGCAGAGGTGGCATGTAAACTAAGACATCCAGGATAACAGAAGATATTAAGTAGAGACTCAGAACATGTAAATCCCAGAGGCAGGAAAGAATGAGATGGATGTATTTGAGGATCTGAGAGCTCAATGATCTAGCACATGGGGTCTCACAGTGTGGAGGTCGAGAGATAATGTTAGAACATCAGGAGCTCAGTCCTGCTGGACTGGTAGATCCTGATAAGAAATTTCAATTTTATTCCACTTGCTGTAGAAAACTCCTGAAGGCTTTGCCCTGGGGAGTAGCATAATCTGATAGATGTTCTTAAAAGCCTACATTTGAAGCTAACATTTTAACCATTGCTTTAACATTTATTCTCTCTCTACAATTTTTTTCCTGAACTACTTGGAAAGAAGTTACATATATCATGACTAAATACTTCAACTTGTTTTTATGGAAGATATTTTCTTATATAGCTTTTGAGAAATTATCAACATCATAAATTTACAGCAACACAATGCTTTTACCTAAAATACCATCCATATTCCAGTTTTGTTGGCTGATCTATTAAGGTCCTTTACAGCATTTTTTAACACCATTAGGATCAAATTTAGAGTCAGGTATTGCATGTGTCATGACTCCAGTTTTTTGTTGTTGTTATCTTTAGTCTGCAACATTTCTATGGATCTTGTCTTTTATTTTTATTTATTTTTTTTGGTACCGGGGATCAAACTCATGACCTTGCACTTGCCGGGCAGGCGCTTATGCCACTGAGCTAAATCTCCAGCCCTAGATTTTGTCTCTTATCATAACATTTTTGAAGAGTAAAGCTGAGCTATATTTCTTAAAAAGTATTGCATCTGTGTTTATATGAAATTCCCTTGTGATTAGATAGGGGTTATGCATTCTAGGTGTAAATTCTATACAGAGAATGTTATGCTTTCCTCAGAATATCACATCTGAAGGTCCATGAGTGTATTGGTTTGTCCTGTGTCCCCCCAAGGCCTCATGTAATTTGGACGGGGCAGAGTCTGGTATTTGTGATTGATTTGTTGTCTAGCACTGGGATTGGTGATGTGAGTGCTGCAATCGCCCAGGGGTGGAGCCAACACACAGTGTCTTCCTCTCTTGCCCTCTCTCTTGCCAGGTTCCAGCACCTTGCTGTTTAGTGGCCGCCATGCCACACTGCCTTGGAGCCAATTGAGTATGAGCTGAAACTCCTGAGAACTGTAATAAATAAACCTTTCCTTCCCTAATTTTGGGTGTCAGGTATTTTGTCTCAGTAACGAGAGAAAAGTAACCAAGACAGAATTTGGTACCAGAGAGTGGGGTTGTTGCTGTGAGTAAACCTGACCATGTGGTTCAAGAGCCTTTGGAAATGGCTTGTGGGAAGAGTTTGGAAAGGTTTGGAGATGTCGCCTGAAAGAATAGAGCTGGAACAGCTTAGTCTGTTCTGTATGGGAGATTCTGGTCAGAGCCCAGGAGACCAGAAGGTTGATAGAAAGCCTGCCAGTAAATACCAGGCTCAGGGAGGTTTCTGCTGGGAAGAAGGACTGCATTGATTGTTGGACTCCATGTGATGTGTGTTATGGCTTGGCAGAAAGTTTGTCTGCATTCTGCCCGTGCCCAGAGACTGCCTGAGACTGAGATTAAGGGCAATGCACTGATTAGTCTGGAAAAAGACATTTCAAGGCAACCAAATGTGACATGGCTGCTGTGCCCCGATTTCCCCAGCCATATAAGGAAGTAATACCTTCGACAGAGTGCTGGAGACTGCATGTTGCACCTGTGCACGCCTCTGAAGGATGGCAAAGTCCATCCAGTGACCCTACCGCTACTGCCCAGGGCCAGGCACTGCCTTCAACCCTGCAGGGTCCCTGACTTCAGAGAGCTCGTGCCCATATCCTTAGCCCCGCCCCTTATCAGTAGCCCCGCCTTCTGCCTGCCTTCGCCCCGCCCCTGCGGTGCGCCTAGGTCCGCCCCTTCCTCCTTGCCCCACCCCACTGTCAGTCCAGCCTCGGCCCCGCCCCTCTCCCCGCCCAGTCGCCTGCCGGTCTCCGGACTAGTAGTCGTGCGTCGCTGCCGCTGACCCCGCGGTGGGGTGCGGGCGCCTGAGGGACTCGGGCACTATGGCGGCCAAGGCGGTGGCTTCGCGCCTGGAGCGGCAGGAGGAGGATATTCGCCGGCTGTGGGCGGAGGTCCAGCGCTTGCGAGACGAGCAGCTGAGCGCCCCCGACCAGTGCGGGGCTGACGGCCCGAGCCTCACGCGCGAGGTGGCGCAGCTGCGGGCCGAGAACCGCGAGCTGCGCCAGCGCCTGGGCCGCCTGCGGCTCTGCCTCGCCGAGGAGCTGAGCCGCCGGGCCGGGCTGGGGAGCGCGGCGCCGGGGGAGGCCGCGGGCGCGGGCGCGGGCGCGCAGGTAACGGCGCGGGGCTCTGGGCGGGTTCGCGGGCGGGCAGGCGCCCCTGAACCCCGGGCCACCGCGGGCCGACGGCGCGGGTTCAGCGCTTGAGGGGCCCGGGGCGGGGCTGCCTAACCCAGCGCCTCCCGGCTGTGCCCGCCGGCCAGTCCTCCGGCCCCGCGTCCGGCCCTGCACCCGCTGTGCTGCCCCGTGGCCTGCTCGGTCCCACTGCGGCCTGGAAACAGCTGCATTTCCAGCGATCGCCAAATTGACTTAATGGGTGTAATTCCTCCACGTTTACTATAAATAAAACGCTGCACGGGTTTCTCAGTAGCAGAAGTATTTTCATTTGTGTGGGGAAAAGAAACGCAGGAACAGTTAAGATTCTTTTTTCTTTTTTTTTTTTTTTTTGGTCAGAAATATCAACAGCTTTTATTCCCTCTGACGGCTGGTTCTAAGGTGTTTTGGACAGGTGCTTTTGCTTTTTTTGTTTGCTTGTTTTGGTGGTCTGTCTTGAGAGGAGATCTGTATATTTAACATTATTTAAAACTGTGTTTCAATATTATAGATCACTAAGGGAAAAGGTATCTTCAAGCCCTGAAGACTTTTGCTGACTGACATACTCAGTTTTTGGCCAAGGGGTAACCGTGGACAGCAGCATCTTTGTGAAGCAGTGAATCGAAAGTGTCTGATAGCAGTCACATGTTTTCCCAGGGACATTATTGGTTAAGGTGTTGTGGGGAAATTTTTAAAGGATTAGTGTGCATAGTCAAGAATAGGAAATGGCTAAAGAAGAAGGATTCAAGCCTGGAAAGTGACTTGCCTGCTGAGGGTGATAGGTGGTGGCCCTTGCAGACTGCTGGCGTGTGCTTCTCCCTCTGGTTCAGAGGTGTTGCTCTTGCTTGCTGTCATGTAAATGGTTTGTGATGTATTTTTCAGCCTTCTCCTACACAAAGCCAAGAAAAGGACACTAAAAAGAAATTAAAAGAAAATGGGCTTGACAGTGAGGTAAGTCTTTGGTATGGAAATAACACAAAATGCCACCTATAATTTTCAAAGTGTGTACAGAGGATCTTTGGTAAGAACATAATTACTAATTTAATTATTATTTGGGATACAGCATATTTAAAACCTTGCAAGCCTTAGATATGAGGTCTGTTAACATAGACAAGAGTTAGCCACACAGTTTAAAGTGCTCTGTGTCTGTTTAAATTGAGATGGCAGGGTTCTTCCTTTGTGTTACAGAAGCAAACTATTCTGTGTTTTAAGTATGAATCGTTAAAACAACCAGAAAGTATTATTTGAGCATTCACATGTGATGGGAACAAGGGAGTAATATGTAGTCTCAAAGGGATCAGTCTGGCTCTTGCTGAGGAGTTCGGACAAATGCTGGCAAAACAAGGGCAGAATGAAGTAAAATGGTGTGGAGGCCCTTTGCATTTGCAGGGTCAACAGTCATAAATTCAACCAACTGTGAATTGAAAATGGGAAAAAATTGCTTTGTAATGAAAATGTGTGCTTCCTTCAATAGCTCAGCTGTTAGTGCAGAGGACTGTAGTATAACTCTGAATGAACATGTGCAGCGTTTTTGGGTCATTATTCTCTAAGTAACACAGTATTACAACTATTTATGTGGTATTTAGATTGTATTGGGTATTTTAAATAACCTGATGATGATAAAGTACACAGAAGGATTTCATAGGTTAATATGCAAATACTATGCCATTTTATTTAAGGGACTTGAGCATCCTCAGATTTTGGTGTCCATGGTTAGTGTCTTGGTTATTTTTCACTTGTTGCTGGGACAAAACACCCAACACCCAAAATGAAGGAAGGAAAGGTTTATTTAGCTCACTGTTTGTGGAGGTTTCAGTCCATACTCAGCTGATTCCAAGGCAGGGAGGCATGACACTAGGACAACACTTCAAGGCAGCAGCCACAGCCAAAAGGGCAAAAAGGGGCCTCTTCCCCTCCCTTGTATTTTGCACAGGCCACCCCTGCCACCCCCCAGGGCAGGTGTGGCACTCACAAAATCTCCTTGTCCTCCTTTGCACAGGATGAAAATATTTACAAAGTAAGAACCCTGGCTCCCTGCTGAGTCTTTCAGTTAAACTTCTCAACTTCTCAAGTTGACGCAATGTATCAACTGTAATAGTAATCAAGTCCCCATTTATATGGAGTGATACTGTATATAAATAAATCCCATATTGTATGATTCTACATACACATACTGTAAACAATGGAGAAGGGAAATGCCCCTGGTGGTGGTAGTCAGAGGAGCTGAGCTTTGAGCTGGGACCCTAGAGCTAGGAAGAAGTTAGGTAAGTGGAGAGGAGTCTTCAGGAGGGGCCGGGTAGATGGAGACCAGCCCTGTGTGTGCTGAGAAGGCATTGAGGGGCAGAACTCATTTAGAGCTGAGTAGCTGGCAGTAAAGTGGGCTGTGTGTGTTAACCTCATTGTATTCTGATGATTTTCAGGTGAAACAACCAAATTTCATAAAACAAAGATTGAAACTATTTGAAACATTGAAGAAAGATCATGAGCACTTACTTTCCATTTATGAAAAAAAGGAGAATGCAAGCAATGTGATCATAGTGAGAATGAATGATGGGAAAACAGTGGAAGGGAAAGTTTGGGAAACAACACCTTACCAAGTGGCTGCTGAAATTAGGTAAATACATACCATATATATATATATATATATATATATATATATATATATATATACACACACATACATATAGTTTGGAGACAGTTTGGAGATGATATTCAGTATTAAGTAATTGTATTAGAGCCTGGTGAAAATGTTTTCTTAGCCAAATATTTTTTTTTTGTTCAGTTGAATAAGTTAAATGTAATGAATTTTCCCCTATGCCTTCTAAAAAAGGTCATTTTAACAAGTAATGAAATATCAGAACACAGTATCTTCCATATTAAAAAGTCCAAAGTCTAAAGTTCTAATAAAAATACATGGGGGGGAAAAAAATCAATGCTCTTTTACAGGCCACATTAATGGACAGACTTCATTCGTTGTGTTGGTCAGCTTTCCCACTGAGGAAACAGAATGCCTGACATCTGCAGTTTAAATGAGGAGAGGTTTATTTGGATCATGATTTCAGAGGTTTCAATCCCTGGCTGGCTAACTCCAAGGCAGAAAACATCATGGTGGAAGGGAGTGGCGGAACAAAGCTCATGGTGCCCAGGAAGCAAAGCAGAGGAATAACACCAGAGATGAGGGAGGTCGCGAACCAAATGTAGTCCCCAGGGTCTTGTCCTCATGGCCCACCTAGACACACACACCTAGCAGTATACTTCACTGATCTCTGTGTAGCTCTCAAGCCAACCAAGTCGATAATTAAGTTTACCTATTACATTCATCAATCAAGTAATTTTCATGAATTTTTATAAGTCCTTAACTATAGATAGAAGATATTAGTGTCAGAGCTGTTATTAATCCTAGATTAGTACTTTGACCTTGCTGGAAATTAGATACATTAGTGAAGTTACAGGGCTTTCATTAATGTTAATTTCTAGCATTAACTACAGTTACATTATGTGGAAGCAATAGCTCAAAACTCCATGTAAGTAAACTTCAAAGGTAAACTGTTTCAACAGTTGAAGTTCTCAGATTTCTTTTGAAAAACATGGGTAAGGTTGTATTTCTGTTTCATCCTGTCATATCATGTACCTAAAGGTCTTCCCAACCTGTTTCCATGTTTTCTAGGAGAGAGAATGTGGGAGGATAAAATGAGTTTTGAAGTAAATGTAAGCTTATATTTTCTTTCCAGGAGTGTGCTTCCCAGGCTGACAGAATCAGGATCACCTAAGAACCTGTTAATAAAGCAGATTCTTGGACCTTATCTCAAACCTCTTGGTTCAGTCGGCCATCTTTTTGTGAGCCCTTCAGGGGCTTCTGATGCAGCTAAAGTTTAAGTGCCGTTGAATTAGGCTAAACTGCTACAACAGAGATCCCTAAAGACAGTAATTTGAATAAGACAGACATCAGATTATCTCACACAACTGTCTAAAAGTGACCTGTAGAGGCTGATGGACTTCTCTGCTCTGTGCAGTCATTTATGGACCCAGCTTCTATCTGCATAGGCAGGGCGTGTCTAGGAGTAGAAGCCACTTTCCATGCACAGACCTCCCTGCAGATGGGAAAGGAAGGCTGAAGAACAGTGATGTTTTGAGGTTGAGTTGTCAGAATAGCGTGCTTCAGTTTCCACTTACATCCTCTTAGCTCACATTTAGTCACGCCTAGCTGTAAGAAAGAATAGAAATATAGCTTTTACTGGCCAGCGTGGATCTGCTGAAGCACTCTTACCTTGGACAATGGGCAGTCCGTCCCAATCCACCCACCAATATGAGCTATCTGTGGTTGGTCTTTTTCCAGTATCTGACATTTACCCAAGTGAGACAGTGTCAGGCACCATACATTGCTCAAACCTCAAGATTTCCAAGTAATGGGTAGAACACCCCAGCAGGCTGACTGCTGTATCCCACCAACAAACTAACAGATGAGTCTGCTGACACCACCCATGTATACAGCAGACACAGACAATCACAATTGAAGTGTCTATTTGGAGAAAAGGAGAAACAGCAGACAGTGGTGTACAGAAAGCCTTGGATTCACTCACAGCAATTGTGACACCCACATTAATTCTTGAGTCAGTCCATCTGTTTCCCTCTGTTCTCTGAAAGCAGCTGTCTTGTCCGTGGACAGCCCTCTGTAGGCCCTGAGTTTGTCTTTGGGAAGCTCATGGTTGTTTCTCATATCTAAAGTGCAGGAAGGTTTGTCCTCTTGACGGCTATACAGCATGCGCAGCCCAGGGCCTGCAGGTGCACTCCTGGGAGCTCCAGGTCCCTATAAATGTCAAAGGGTCACAGCGATTTGTAAGAGGGACTTGTAGTTTGATTGGCAATGTGATTCCCTCAGACAGTTCATTGTAGTGGGCTTCTGGTCTGTTAGCTGCTAATCAGTTCCACATGCAAGTAATCTCCCTTGAAGAATCCTTCTAGACACAGACTCTGCACCCTTTTGTTGCATGGATTTTATAATTGGCTCATTCCTTTTTCCCTCAATTGAATGGGCTGACGATGGCTTGTAGGAGTGTAGCACCCTTGCTCTCTAATTCTTGCAGTTCCCTTGGCCCCAATTGTGTGTCCTTACAAGTGGCTTTTAAGAAGAGCTGTCAGTGCCTGGTCCTTCTGCAGTTTGGAACTGAAGATTGTCTTTCCAGTTGTGCACAGCGCCGCATATCTGGACTCAGTCAATTTGAGTTACAGACCACAGCGGGAGGAAACCTCCCTTGGCAAAGGCAGTCCCATTCCTCTCTCCTTGCGACCTAGGTCGTTTGCTGCTGAGCTTCTCCTGTTCTGGTGTTGTCTTGCTGAAAGTGGCAAGAGTGAGCCAGCGTATGTCAACATCCTACTTTTTTGTATCTGCTTCCTCATGTGCTACTGTAATACACGTTTCGTCTGCAAGTTTTTATCAAATATTTTTTAGTGCCATAACAAGGATATTGGTCATCTCCATCTTAAGTATTTTCTTGGAACCCACTGTCCCTCTACTGAGCCAGTGCACATATTTTATTACTTAGCAGGTCTTTATTGTTGCATTATTTAAGGTATCGGCTAAGGTGCTGCAGCAGAGACACCACAGAAAACTCAACGGCTTCACTGTTGTCAGAGTCTCTAATAAAGCAGTCTGGAGGCAAGTGGTCCAGTTTAGCAGGGCAGTACTTCTATGCCTGGTCATTTGGGGACCTAAATTCCTTCCAAGTGGTGACTAAGCCACTACAGTGGTGTCCTTGTCTCTACAGTCTGGGTAATCGCACGTATGTGTTCCACTCCACTGAAGGTGGAGAGAGAGTGGAGAAGCATCCTCCACCGTCTTAAGGCTGAGATTCAGAGTCACTGCACTCACTTCTGCTTATGGTCCTTGGCTCCTGTCCTGATCACATGACCACCAACTGTAAGGAAGGCTGAAAAACTATTAGTGAGGAGAAAGGCATGAGTGGATTTGCGGGACACTTAATCACAGCCAGTGAAATGAAAATTATTCTATTTTAGTGATAACATCTAGCATCAAGTTCGTAACATATTTAATCCTTAGTATACATGTGTGAGGAGGATCCTATAATTGCCATCTTATAGATGAGAATACTGAGAATTACAGAAGCTGAGTAATTTGTCCAGTGTTTAAATCTAGGTTGGCCTCATGCCAGAGTATAGACTCTTACCCACAGTACCAAATTGCTACTCAAGTTACCAACAGAAATGCTAATTAAAATATAACGTTGTGGAGAAGCTCTCATTTCACAGTAGTTAAAACTGAATGCAGAGACACAGTACTTCTGTACCTTCACTACTAGGACAATTTGGCAATATGATTCTAACATAAAACATTAAAAATACATTTTCCTTGATGCAGTAGTTTACTTCAAGGATTTTTCCTGAGAAAATAATTAGGTACTCAGATGTTTGTTTGAGAATGTTCATTGCAGCTTTGTAATTGCCCAAATAAAGCAACAGCAGCAGCAACAACAACAACAAAACCCACAAGGAACCAAAATGCCCAAAAAGTCTTGGTTCATCTACAACGATTAAATCACATTTTAGAAATCTATTGTTAAGGAAATGCTCTGATTTTATTGTTGATTTTAAGTAATAGATTACAAAATACAGAATGATGTTCTTTGGTATTTTATATTGATGTGTATATCAGCAGGTGCAGAAAGATACAGAACAGAACGTTAGCAGTAATTTCTGGGGGGTAGGGTTGTAGGTGACTTGTTTTCTTTGTCATTTTCTGTACTTACCAGGTTTCTTAACTTTTCATTTTTGTTAATAATTTTCAAACAATAAATGTTACTTAAAAGATACCCTGAAAAAAGTAAAAGGTCAATACATTAATAGAACGTAGCCTAAGGAAATGAATCATTCATCAAAATTGGTCATCAAAGAAATTAAAACAATTTTAAACATCACATTGACAAAGTTTTAAAAAATCTTCCACGGTGCAAGGAAATGCACTTGGATGATGTTTGTCAAAAACCATCCTTGCTCACTAGAATAGTAGTTTCCACTTTCACAGACTCATTCACAGAAGATGCAGAGTTGCCTGTGGTGGAGGTCTGCACTGTGCTCCATGAAGGAGGCCTAGCTGTGCAGACGAGGAGGCTTCATTAGTGTATATGCTTCTTGGAGACTTCTGTGGATGTCTGCCTGATGCATGGCAGTCAAAAAGGAGGCCATAAAATTATGGTGGCAACTATGTTTCTTAAAAAGAGGAGTGAGGAATGCAGAAAAGACTGGCTACTCATGTACCAAAATGGTCCAAGTAGTTATTTCTGGGTAATGAAATTTGTACGTGATTTTAATTTTATTTGTTATGCTTTATTTTCCAAGATTTTTACAGTAAACATGTAGGTTACGTGGAAAATAATAAGATTAACTCTCAGGCGGCTTTTCTCTTGCTAGTCAAGAGCTGGCTGAAAACACAGTAATAGCCAAGGTGAATGGGGAACTGTGGGACCTCGACCGCCCGTTGGAAGGGGATTCTACTCTCGAGCTGCTCATGTTTGATAATGAGGAGGCTCAAGCTGTAAGTATTTAAAAACCAACCTACTAAGCTTTGGGTATTTGTGCTGTAAGTCATGTTTGAAAGAAGCCACATAGCAAAGTCAAGAATGATGGATTTTTTGCCTTTTAAGATTTAAAATTAGAAATGGTGTTTAATAGATATTTAGTAAACATTTGTGGAATGTGTATATTGTTTACTTTAGTTAGAATGCCTTAGCTATTATAAATTAGTGTTTATTTGAAATGAATTTTAATAAACTTCTAAAAATGCATCTATTTTACAGTATAGTATGTGTGGGAGAATTGGGGAAAATTATCAACACTCAAATATTCTTTAAATATTTACTAATATAATTTCTATCAAATCAATGCCACATTTTAGTGTAGGCCTGTGATACGCCTTGTCACCTCAGCTTTGCGGTCCTCTTTCAGGTGGTCCATGACGTTCGTAAAAATTCAGCCTGTGGTTAGCTTAGCTCATGGAATTGTTAGGCTTGTACTGTTTCTGAATTTCATGTAAACAAGAACTGTATTATAATTTCTGCTTAAAATATGTGAAGTATAGCAATGAAATAGGTGAGTCATACAATATTAATTATACTGTGTCTACAAGTGGTTCCAAAGGTGCAAGTCTCGCAGCTCTTTAACTACTCTGGTCTCCAGTATGTGTGAAAGCCCAGTAGGTTGGACTTTACTAACATCTGGAACCTCCATTTCTGTTATCTCTATGGTGACTGCCCACAATCTGCCCTTGTCCTGTTATACCACTGACCTAGAAGCTATTTTTCTTCCTCTGAAGTCCATCCCAATACCTTTTAAAAGTGTAAATTGACAAACCTAGCATGATGGTACACTCCTGTAATCCCAGCACTCAGGAGGCTGAGGCAGGAAGATCACTATGAGTTTGAGATCAACCTGGGCTACATAGTGAGTTCAAGGTCAGCTTGAATTATATAGTGAAACCTCGTCTGAAAAAAATGAAACAAAATATACATTGAGTTTGGTTTATTTATTTATTTTGCTTAAAACCCTTTAATGGTTCCCACTCTATTTGGAGTAAAACCCATGCTTCTCTCTATGGGCTACATGACTGCTGGCCCATCCTTACTTCTCCACACATTAGCTACCCAGGCCAGACTGCAGCCCCGGGAACACAGGGTCTCTACCATTGTTTTATTACTGAGCCTGTTAATCTTCTGGCTGTGTCCTGGTAGGTTTGTTTATTACCTGTCTCTACTCCCGTAGGCTGTAAGTTCATGAGGGCAGAGGCTACATATCTTTGAGGCACACTTGTCTCCCTGGCACCTAGAACAGTACTTGGCTCAGCTAATACCTAACTGCACAGTGCCCCAAAGAGACTGGAGCCGATGGTGGCAGCCAGCCTGCCGTCCTGGTGGCATCCAGGGGAGAGGCACTGTTGACAGTGCATGTCCCAGCCCGTTCGGGTGAAGATTGCACACAGCTGCTCAGTCATCTCACACCCTCTGTGCCAATCTATTCTGGCAAACAGCTTTCTAATTGTAATGTTTAATAAAGGGAAAGAAGGTGTTGACAGTGGACTTGATGGCCTTGCACCTTTGGCACTTGGATTTATTTGGTGTCTTACTTTGTCCATAAACTAAAACAGATTCCTTGTCCATAAATTGAGCTAATCTAATTAACTTTTGTTGCCCATAAACTAAAACTAATTGCTTAGGAATCTGAGGCCAAATCAACATTCTGAGCCTGAAGGGCTGATAGCTTTCCCTGGGACTACAGTGATGTAACCGTGTTCATGCTAACTACAGTCTCAGGCAGCTAACTGGCATCCCCTGGTAACACCTCCTGAGCCATCTTGCAGACCGAATTCAGGTGAAGATGGATGGAGATGCAAAGTGTCATTAACGTAGTAGTATTCCAAGCAGCCTCTTGGCTGTGTGCATCCAGCCCATGGAGGGTACCTTGGAGAAAAAGGAAGGGAACTGGTATCCGGCATGCCTCAGCTTTCCTCCTACTCTGGGACTAAGTCACATTTCCACGTGGCCACTCTGCTTGGCGTTTCCAGGGGATGGTGTCATTCTCCACTGTTACATGCACAGGAGGAAAGGATGGTGTAGCCGTGCTGTTGCTGCAGAGCTCAGCAGAACAAGCAGCCTGAGCAAGCAGCTCTGGTCGAATGCCAGGGAGGACCCAAAAGGTGCTCTCTGCCAAGTGGGCATTGAAGATTCTCTTTCAGATGGCTTGGCATTTATCGCCTTGCCATTTATCTACTTGCTTACGCATGTCGCATGTCGACATGTCACGTGACACATGCTGGTAGCTGAAGACGTCTCTGTCCTGCCCCCTGCAGGTGTACTGGCACTCCAGTGCGCACATTCTTGGTGAAGCCATGGAACTCTACTATGGAGGCCACCTGTGCTATGGCCCACCCATTGAAAACGGATTTTACTATGACATGTTCCTCAAAGACAGGTAACACTGCTGAATCCTGGCTCCTGAACGCCTGTTTTTATATATATGTGTATATATATATATATATATATATATATATATATATATATATATACTTTTCGTCTTTTTGAGACAGGGTTTTACTATGTAGTTCAGGCCAGCGTTGAACTCAGTTTGTATCCCAAACTGGCCTCAAACTCACAGGGATCCTACTGCCTCAGCCTCCCAGTGCTGTGATTATAGGTATGCATCACCACGCCCAGCCTATTTCACTGTTTTATAATGATCACATACTAGCTTAGTCCCTGTTGGGTAATGTGACTGTAGTTGGTGAACCATTTGTGAAAATTATTTTCTAATGAGTTTAGATTTAAGGGTAACTTCCCAATGTTTTCCTTCTTTTCCATGGAATGAATGATTTGATATACTATTTGTCTGATATAAGACTTGCTAGAGCATGACACTAATTTTTTTGTTTGTTTGTTTTTTTTTTGTGGCACTGGGGATCAAACTCACAACCTTGCCACTGAGCCAAACTCCCGGCCCTAGTTTTTTGAGGCAGGGTCACACTATGTAGTTCAGGCTGGCCTCGCACTCACGTTATAGCCCAAGCTGGCCTGGGACTCACAACGCTCCTCCTACCTCAGCCTTCCGAGCGCTGAATACTAATTAAGACTAGAATCACATCTTAATTCTTAGCAGTTAGTTCTGCCCCATGACAATCAAAGGTGCTTCGGTAGAGGCCTCACATTCCATAAGCCTGTGCTTGAAATCATTAGCAGGTGACTAGCCCTGCATTCCTCATAGCTCTGAAAGATACCACCAGCTGCCAGAATTGAAACCCTGGGCCCATGCAGCTCCCTCATACTCCTCACTACTACCCCACCTTCCAGCAACTCTGTGGTTCTGTTGATTTTGTCTTCTAAATTGTTCTCTCGTCCTTTTCTTTCCCTTCTGTCTTAACTGGGATCCATGACATCTTTTGCCTGGACGCACAGTATGTTTTGCCTTTGCCTGTCTCCTCCACAATGCTTAATGACTCTATAGCTGAGCAGGCAACAGTCTGAACAATTTTTACTCACAACTAAGAGCTGCAATTATCTACAACACTACTGACAACAAAGGTGTGGGAATTTTACATATCAACAGCTGATTTTCTAGCTCTGGATACAGCTGGGTGTCCAGCAATTCAGTTTCATTCTGATGCCAACTGTCCAGTTAGCACAGACCCCACAGGTGAAACCCAGTCCCACAAGACCACTCCAATTTGGCACAGCAGTCCCAAACCCAGGCCTCTCCTGCTTCTGACCCACCTGTTATAAGTCAGTTCCTAGGAGTCACTTCTTGGGCCCCAGAACTTGTTAGAATGGCTCACAGAATTGGGGAAGGCACGTTTCTCACATCCACTGGCTGATTATAAATAATGTTTCAGGGGAGACCAGTGCACAGCTATTAGGAAGAGAGGCACAGGGCAAGGATATGGAATGGGATGTGGCTCCCCAGTATCTGCACCACCTCCTAGCACCTTGGTGTCTTCACCATCCTGGCAGCTTTCTGGACGTGGTTGCTTTGAGATTTTAATGGAGGCTTAGTTCCGTGGGCATGACTGAAGAAGTCACCGACCACGGGCTCCAGCTTCTGTGCCTCTCTGGAGGAGAAAGGGCGATGCACAGTGTATGGTAGACCTGTATTGATTCTTTGGGGCTCTTCTTTTTAGAGCAGTGTCCAGCACTGAGTTGGCAGCCCTGGAAAACATGTGTAAAAGCATTATAAAAGAAAAGCAACCTTTTGAAAGATTGGAAGTCAGCAAGGAAACTCTCCTGGACATGTTCAAGGTAAGTTGGGAAAACTCTTAAAATAAAACCCTTTTACTAGAATATAAAAGCAGTTAATATAGACTAGCTCCTCTGCCACCACCAAAAAAAAAAAAAAAAATTGGTTTTTTGCTCACCACAGTGTCCCACAGTCCAGCAACCTATGTAAGGTTATTTTTAGTCACTTTCTGTGATGTTTCCCTCCTCATCTGTTTCCTGAAAAATTTCAGGTGGACATAGGTTAAGGGTCAGGTATATAATTTTCATATATGTGTTTGTAAATCTGATTAATTTTGAGTACATATTACTAATATCTGGCTACTGGGAATACTTTCTATCTTATAGAGTGAAGTGTCATCTGCTTCTAGAGTTGAGAATACAATCAATTAACAGCACTAAACTAAAAAGTCTGACTGCTAAATTTAACAGTGTGTATAATCTCCTACAAAATTGGGCATTTTCTCTTTTTAGGGGAGTTTTCCATTAATTTTATTTTCAAATTTTAACCTAAGGCTGGGGGTTTAGCTCTGTGGTAGATCCTGCATGAAACCCTGGGTTGTCTCTAGCAAACAAAAACAAGATTTTCATCTGCAGTAAACTGTGTAAAACATTAACATTCCTTTATATTGCTCTGACCAGTTTACTTAAATATGTTTCTAAATTTAGTTTTAAATCATACATTTCAGAGAACACATTTTAAAAGCATAGTATCATAGTTCTGTGGGCTTGAATGTTAAAGAAAAACAGATTGTTTAGTACCAACTGCATTTACTCTTTTTGTGTGGCAAAATATGTGTAACAGTCACCATGTTAACAATTTTTAAGTATACACTTTTGTGGTACATTCACATTGTGCAGCTATCACCACTATCCATCTACCTGTTAAACATTTAACACCCCATTCTGTCCTCCACCGCTGCTGGTCACCACCATTCTGATTTCTGTCTCTATGAGTTTGACTGTTCAGGGAACCTCATTTCAGTGGAATCATTCAGTGTTTGTTTTTTTGTGACGGACTTTTTTCATTCAGCATAATATCCTGTAGGTTCATCTGTGTGATAGCACGTGTCAGGGTTTCTTTCCTTTGTTAAAGCCAAACTAGTATCTCATTGTATGTACATAGCAAATTTTATTTATCCTTTCATCCTATGTAGTTATCAAGAATAATGATGCTTATGAACATGGGTGTGCAAATTTCTGTATGAGATAGTGATTTTTACCTCTTTTAGATATACACTAAGAAGAATTGCTGGATCCTATGACGACTTTAAGTTTTTGAGGACCTGACTTACTGTTTGCCAATCCTATCAGCAATGCACAAGCGTTCCAGCTTTGCTGCATTCTTGGCAACACTTGTTATTTTCTGTTTGCTTGTTTACACCAGCCATCCTAATGGATGTGAAGTTGTGTCTCACTGGAGTTTTGATTGACATTTCTCTAATGAGTTAGTAACATTGAGCATCTTTTCTGTGCTTTTGGCTATCTCTGTGTCTCCTTCGAATTCTTTGGAGAACTTTCTATTCAACTCCTTTGCCAATTTTCAAATGAGTTTTTGTTGTTTTTCAGCCAGTCTTGCTATGCGGTTTAAACTGGCTTCATGCCTCCGCCTTCTAAGCAGCTGAGACTGCAGGTGCACCTTGTTGTTTGTTTTTGGTTTTGAGTTCCTTAATATACTTTGAGTAGCAGTGCCTCAACAAATGGATTATTTGTAGATATCTTCTCATTCTGTGGGTCCCCTTTTTTCTGAAAGTACACTTAAGTACTAAACGCATCAGTCCTTGTGAAGGAAAATGGTTTGAGTTGAATATGCAGGTACAAAACAAATACACGAACATGGGTTTTTTTGTTTTGTTTAGTTTTGTTTTTCCTGCTAACAGCTACTTCTTTTAAGTATTTAATGTAAAGTATCCAGTACTTTGATAATAGTCATAAAAGCAAAAAATAAGAAAGCAAAGGAAAAATTACATTGGTTTTTTTCATTACTTAAATTTATTGGTACATTTTAGATATACATAGTGATCACATTCATCATAGAGAATTTGTATGTATACATGATACAACTTGGTTATTTTTTCTCCCACCCCCCCACCCTCCCTGGCATTTTTAACATAATATCATTGCTTCCTATAAACGTTTCTGTTTTTAGACAAATGAATAATATGACTGCATCGTTGTCAGAATTTTATTTCATGTAGTTAAAATCGGATCTTTGAGAGTAGTCTATACACTAGAACTGTAAGGGAATCTATAGATTGAGCCACATGTGTTGTCTTAAAGTTTCACAGCAGCTGCAGTTTAAAAGTAAAGCAAAGGTGAAATTAATCTTTAATGTAGTTTTCTTTAACCCAATAAAAGTGAACCCAGTAAAACTCGTTTCAGCATGTAGCCAGTGTAGAAAATAACCAGTGAACCATTTTATATCTCCTTCCCACATACCCCACGCCTCCTGGGTCCTGGCTGCTTCATGCTCACAGCTCATTTGGGTCCACTAGCCACATGGGCTGCAGCCCACACCGGACAGTGTGGCTCTAGGCTAGGGCTCCCTGTGTGTTTTGTGTCTTAGCACACAGGAGCACACAGGAGACATCTGCACTGGTTCTTGAAAAACGTAGAGTTTTTTTTTTAATTCACATATTTTGTGTAATAACATGTAAATGTTTTTCTTTGTAGTATAATAAATTTAAGTGCCGGATCCTGAAGGAGAAGGTCAGCACTCCAACCACCACAGTTTACAGGTTTGTGTGTGTAAATTTAAAACTGCTCTTTCATCAGCTTGAAGGATTAGCAGTAGAAGCAGACTTTGTCTACTGGGGAGTGGTGTATTTGTAAAGTTGCATAGCTGGTTACTGCTTTAGTTAGGAGCCCTAAAATTTTATCACCAACAAGAATTCTTATTTTCTCCTTTGTGGT
>RJWM01007418.1:0-78288 GCA_004363535.1 Dasyprocta punctata
GGGTGTAGCAGTCACGTCATTAATCCTGGTGCTAGACAGCAAACTGATCACAAGCATCAGATTCAGCCCCATCAAAACTATGAGGACTTGGGGGTACATAGCATATCCTCTACATATGTATTTCTTGTATACAGCATATTGTTGGATCCTGTTTCTTGATCCATTCTGTCAGCCTATTTCTTTTAATAGGCCATTTACATTGATGGATATAACTGATACGCACTGGCTCAACTTTGTCATGTTATTTTCCTGTTGTTGGTTTTTTGCTTTTCCCTCTTGTTTAATTGCTTGCCCTGTCTGGTGGTTTCTTCCTGTTGTTGTTCTGGGAATTGTAGTCCTTTTTATCTCTTTCTAGTGTGCCTTTCAGTGCTCTTTCAAGGGCTGGTTTGGTGGACATGAGTTTCTTCAGTTGTTCTTTGTCATGGAAGTATTCTGTTTATCCATTAAATTTCAAAGAAAGTTTTGCAGGGTACAGCAATCTGGGTTGAAAGTTGTTTTCTTTCAGGGCTTGAAATGCCTCACTCCAAGCTCATCTGACTTGAGGGTTGTGCTGAGAAGTCTGCCGTGATTCTAACAGGCTTTCCTTGATAGGTGAGTTTTGTCTTTTCTCTAGCAGCTTTTAGTATTCTGTTTTTATGTTGCATTTCTGGGATCTTAATCATTATATGTCTGGGTGTAGATTTATTTTAGTTATGACTATTTGGCCTTCTATATGCCTCACTTACCTGCTTATCAGATTCTTTTCCCATGTTTGGGAGATTTTCTGCTGCTACTTCTGCGAATAATTTTCCTATGTCATTTGCATTGACCTCTGCATCTTCATTGATACCTATTAGTCTTATATTGTTTCTCTTTGTATCACCTTGAAGCTGTTGAGTTGTCATTTCATGTTGCCTTGTTATTTTTAAAAGTTCTTTCCTTTCATGATCGCTAGGTGCAATCCTTTCCTCAAGGTTTGAAATTCTGTGCTCAGCTTCATTCAAAGGGTTTTGCCAGCTTTCAATAGAATTTTTTATTTCTTGGATATCTCTTTGGAGATCTCCTTGAATTTGTTTTATTCTATTTCTTTTCTATACGGTTATTCAAGGTTTTCACCATTTTCCCATGCTCCTGTACTTTTTTATCCATGTCTTTTCTAGCTGTGCTGAGCAACTCCTTTATTAAGGTTGTCATTTCTTTCTTTACATGAGAGATTATTTCTGATCTGATTTCCTCTGTAGTCTCACAGATCTTTTTTAATTTCACTTGCTCTCTTTTCAGAAGTTTCAGGTGTGTGACTTTAATGTCCTCTCTGTCGATGTCTCCTGTACTTGTTCCTGGTGGACTGGATGTTTGAGGTTGCATTTTGCTTTTGGCTTTTGTCATTTTCACCTCTTGGGTTAACATTTGGTCCTTCAGTCCCACTAGTCTCAACTGTCTTAGTGTCCTACTGTGTGACTGATGTTTGTCCAGTTGTTGAGTCCCACAATGAAGGCGAGAGCCAGTCACCTGAATTCCTCCTGGGTGAGTCCTATATTCTTCTTAGGCGGACTAGGCTAGGGGTATTATGTAAGTCAACCCTCACTTCCAACTGTTACTATGGGTGATTCTGAGTGTTCTAGGCTGCCAGATCTACCTGGCTATAGTATTTGCCTCAGCTGGGACCCTACTGTGTCACTAGGTGTCTTGTAAGCCCTTTTGATGACCGCCAGGTTGGGGGAGGCCTTTTCAGCACTCTCCTCAACCCACCTGGTGTTTTCTGTATGCAGAAAGGACTCATCTACACTCTTGTCAGGCTGGCCAAGATCCTATATCTGTGGGAGTGTTTGATATTGCTCCTGTTTATCCACTAAGATTCTCTATTTAAGGGGGAAACTCACCACACTGTGGCAAACCCACTGAGGTCCTCTTTGTAGGTAAGGTGTTGCAGAGGCTCCCATCAGCCTAGCAAGATTCTGCAGGTGGTGGAAGGGGTTGCTGATTGTCCATAGGCTGCAGCAGTCTTTTGGGTAGGGCTAAAGGGTGCCCTAAGATCCCACAGCTGTCCTAGGTCAGGGGGACAAGGAGGAGGGGCAGCCAGCAATCCCGCGGCTGTCCCAGGTCGGGAAGGGGGTTTGAGGAGGAGGGATAGCCCACTATCCTGCAGCCTCCCCAGGTATGTGGGGCAAGAAGAAGGGGCAGCCGGTGATCCCATGCTGTCCCAGGTCTGGGGGACTGCTGCTATTAATTTTTAATTTTTTTGCATTAATAGATCAAAGAGTATATTTTGATTTTTTGCATAATTTTAGTATATGTGCTGCCAAAGCGAGCACATTTTTTCATAATTTAAATTCTTTCTTAAAGTTTGTTTTAAGACTCAGGTTATGATCTTTCTTGTTGACCATTCCATGTGCTTTTAAAGAGAATGTATGTTCTACAGTTATGGGTAGAATTATCTATAAACACCATTTAGATCCAGTTGGTTGATGTCATTGTTCATTTCTATATCCCTACTGATTTTTTGTTGGCTCTGATGTTATCAAGACAGGAGTGTTCAAATTGCCAAATGTAGTTATGGAGCTCAAAGATTTCTCCTCACATGTTATGAGCTTTTGCATCATGTCATTTAAAACTCTGCCACTTAGGTGCACGTACAGTGAGGACTGTTATGTCTTCATGGTGAACTTACCCCCTGTATCATCATATCCCTATTTATATCCTTATTTATCCCTGATAACTTACTCATTCTGAAATCTACTTTGTCTATAATACAACTTCTTTTGCTTTCATCAGACCAGTATTTCCATGGTAGATTTCTTCCACTCATTTAGGTTTAAATTATTTATATCATTATATTATGAATGTGTTTCTTGTAAAATAGTTTATCATTTAGATCATTTAAAAACTACTCTCATAATTTCTATCTGTTAGTTAGTGTGCTTTATTGACATTTAGTATAATTCTTTAAATACAAGGGTGATCAAAAACATATGGCAAATGTTAACATTTTTAAAATTTGTTAAGTAAAGGACACATTCCCATAATCCTCCCAAATACTACCTCTCACTTCAAACATTTATCCAATCATTCTTGCCACTTTCTTTTTTAAGCAATTAAAAATAGATTTTATCCTAGCTTATGCCACTTTCTGAAGCCATTGTGGAAGTCCTCTCCCATGAGTGTTCTTATGACGAGCAATTAAAAATATCACAAATGTTGCTACCAAGTACTATCCAATGAAAAGACAAACTTGCAAAAACATTATGGTGTGACCTCATCTACCTCATTCACCAGATCTGGCACCATGCAACTTTTATCTCTTTCCCAAAGTCAAAATGACCATGAAAGGTAAGCATTTTGACTGGATTGAGGACATCAAGTTAACAGTGCAACTAAAGACACTCTCAAAATTTTCTATGACAGCTTCCAAAGGTAGCAAGGATTGTGGAATAAGTGCATTTGACTATAGGGCAAGTATTTCAAGGGGGATTGTTGGCAATCTGGTTTTCACCATAATAAACTTTTAAAAACTTAAACATTCATTGTTTCTGTCACAACTCTTATTTTGATTTAAATCTGTTATTTTCAGGATAGTCTTGTTTTTAGTTCTCTAATTCTGTTTCCTGTCTTTTTTTAAAATGTTGCTTAAAATTTTGTTTTATCTTACATATGATGTTTTTCAATTCATCTCACCCCTCTCTCTTATCATATACTTAACTTTTTTCTGCATCTAGTTTTATGGTGGAATGTAAAAACTTTACTACCATAAAGGCCCCTGTATATTGTAATTGTCTTATACATTGCATATATATACCATGAATACTCCATCATTTAACATTTTTTATTTTAGCCATAAAAATATTTTAATAGTTTAAGAGCAAAATAATATTATTTAGCTGGATATTTTGTATTTATGTTGCTCTTCCCTTGTTTTTGATATTCCAAGATTTATAGTTTCCCTTTCCTTCAGATGAAATGGCTATATGTGGAGCGGATCCCCTTACCATCTACTGTCTTCATTTTTTTGTGTGTGAAAATGACTTTGTTTGAGGTTCATCCTGGATCTAGACTTCTCAGATGATTGATCTTTTCTTTCATCACATTGAAAGTGTCCACTGCCTTTTGGGTTCCACAGTTTCTGAGGGTGAATCTATATTCATTTGAATCTTTGCTCCATTAGAAATTATACTATATACTTTTCCCCTAGCTGCTTTTAAAATTTTCTTTTTCTTTTCAATTTCTAAAAGTTTGATTGTGCTACTTCTGAGTATGTATTTCCTTAACTAATCTTGTTTTAGGATCTTTTTTAATTTATAGGTTTAAATCTTTTTCAAAATTTGGAAAGTTTTCAGTCACGGATTCTTCCATTTTTTAAAATTTATTATACTCATTACCCTTTTGTCCTCAGATTCCAACAACATAAACATTAATTTTTTGTTATTTTCCACAGGTCGTAAAGGGATGTTGTCATTTTCAATCTTTTTCTCTCTCTTGCTTAGATAGTATCTATGATCTATCTCTGTATTTCTGTTTCTTTCTGTGTAAAGATATCTATAGATTTCATGTAATTCTGATAATATTAACTGATAAACTGATTTAAAAATTTGTACAAAAAGTTAAAGCAAATGTACTAGAATAATCAAATATTATTGAAACAAATGAAAATGAAAACTGAAGTTGGATAAATCACATTATCTAATTTCAAAACTTTTATTATAAATCTATCGTAATAAGGCTTTGTTATTGGAAAAAAATTAGACAAAATAAGACAATTCCAAAAAACATCCAGAAATAAACCCACGCAAATATAGGCCATTGATGTCTTACAAAACTGTGAAGGTAGCTCAATGGATGAAAGATACTCTTTAGTGCAAATAGTTGTGAAACAATTTTGTATCCATGAACAGGAAAATACGCCTTTACTTAAAACCCACACCTTATGCAAAAATCCAATGGACTATGTGCCATGGTTTTAAATTTAAAATTATAAAACTTTGGAAGGAAACAGAAAAAAAAACTTTGTTACCTTTGATTAGTTGAAGAATTTTTAGATACAGCACCAAATTGTTATCCATAAAAAATCATATAGGAGAAGCCATCAAACTGTAAAATGTCTGCTCTGAAAAAGACACTAAGTGATTTTTAGAAAAATCTCTGAATTTGAAGAAAATATTTTAAATTATATTATGTGACAAAGAATTTCTATTCCAACTGCCTAAAGGACTCTCAAAACTCAGTAGTAGGGGTTGGGGTATAGCTCAGTAGTAGATCTCATGTTTGGTATGAATTCCTTGGGTTCAGTCACAAGCAACAAAACAAAACAAAACAACCCCCATTAGTTAAAAAAAAATACAAGCCAAGTAAAACACTAGGCAAAGTATTTGAATAGACATCTCAATGAAGGGAAGATACAGAAGCAAAAAATAATCAATATGAAAAAGTATTCAGCATCATTACCATCGGGGAAAGTCCAACTGTAAAGCAGGTTATTTGAACTTAGCTGCTGTACCATATTAGAATTTTATTCATAGAGAATCATTATTATCAATAAGTATTGAAATACTGAATGTGGGCATTCAGAAGACTTGCTAATCAAGACAGGAAAGACAGACTCAAAGTTAATCACTTAAAGGGTATCTTAGTTACTTTTCTCATTGCAGAGACAAAATACCCAACATCCAAAGTTAAAGGAGGAAAGATTTAGTTAGCTCACAGTTTGTAGAGGTTTCAGTCCCTAACCGACTGAGTTCAAGGCAGGGTAGCATGGTGGACAAGCATTGCAGAGAAGAAACAATTCGTGGTGGGCAGAAGATAGCAAAATAAGCAAGGAACAACCACAGTTCTTTCTATTCCTTGTATCTTATCCAGGCTACTTAGGGCCAATAGAATTCACACCCTTATTCCTAGTGCCCTTGATCCTAACTTTGCATCATGAATCAATTCCAGCGTCACATACTTTAGATCCAGCCATCTCTTATAAAGCTCCACCATGATTGTATGAGGCTTTGGGGAGACATCCAAATAAAAGCCATAGCAAAGAGGTACAGAAGGATAGTGTTCACAGCTTCTTTTACTCCAGAGGATAAAACCCAGAAAGCCAGAGGCAGACTCAAAACAAAAACCCTAAACAACTAAATCTTAGTTAAGCATTATCTCTAAGTATCAGTCAGAGGGCTCTTTTAACAAGCAAAGATTTTATTATCAAACTCTGTCATCTTCTAAAGTCAAATTTTAGAGAGAACGATGTGCCTTTTGAGAACCCTCCATGTTGGGCAGAGAGGCAGCAACCAGAAGAAAACCTGCCTGCCTCCCTGGTGGCACAAACTCCAGGAAGAGAAAGAGATGTGTGTCCCATAGGCTTACCGGCGTGCAGGCTACAAATCAAAGACCTCCCCACCCCCTCTCCATAAGCAACCTGTTGGCTCACAGGACCGGCTAAGTTGATAGCAACTAAGGTACATAAAGCAACTAAATGCTTGTATTGTTAGGTTATTTTGAAGATCTGGTGCCCGCAGTCTGAGCATTACTTGGGAATATGACATTGTGCAGTGTGGCAAATATGTGGGATTGTCCTCTGTCTTTTCTTCGAGCCCCAATATCATTCTCATTGTTTTGCTTAATTCTGATTAATTTTCATTTCTTTTTTTTTGTTTTTTGTTTTTTTTATTTTTCTTCATTTCATATCCTGTTTTTATTGGTTTTATTATGTTTTGTTCTTGGTTTGTTTTTGCTATACCTGATGGAATGTTCAACTATTCTGAAAATAACAAGATACACTATAGTAGCTATTGTTTTCATAGTATCTCTCTTTGAAGTTCTATGCCAGTTCTACTGCTTTGTCTTGATTGTTCTGTTGTCTTTTGTTGGATTTTACTATCTTTAAAATAAAATAAAAATTAAAAAAATAAATAAATAAAATAAAGTCAAATTTTATGGAGTGTGTGTTGGGGCCTCTGCAGATAAGTGACTTGAGCTACAATATGTAGGAGCCAATACAGCCATCTGTTGGAGAGGACCAATGGAGTAATGAAGAACTAAGTCAATTCTGGTACATCTACTGATGGCAGAATATTGAGGTAAAAGAGGCTCAGAAAGGAAAAGTAGATAAGAGTTGATGATCTGTCAAGCCACTTTGGATAATATCTATTTTCTCACCTATCTACACTGGGAAAGACAAAATTTTGTGCCTGAGCTGGAGTTGTAGCTCAGCGTTAGAGTGTTTGCCTAGCATAGGCAAGCCCTAGGTTTAATCTCCAGCACCACAAAAAAAAAGTTTTGTACCTGGATAAACCTACTGGTGTGGGAATACATTCAGTCATAAAACTCTTGAACAAATCTGACAGTTATCTATCACAGATTACTGTGGTTTTATACAATGCTTTGTTTTATGTGCTATCCTTCAAAAGCATAGTAGTTATGGTGAATTCTCAGAAGTCAGATGGCCTGGAAAGGGATCCCAAATTTATCATTTCCTAGTAATGTGATCTTCAGAAAGTTACTTGACCTCTCTTCAGTTTCCTTAACTATAAAAATGGTAATAATAATCCCTACCTCATGGGTTTAATAGTCATAAAGCACTCAGAAGAACTCTGAGTATGTACTAAGCCCTCAATAAATTACATCCACCTCCTGCTCCTCTTCTTCCTCCTCCTATCACCACAATTCAGTTGCACTTATGTGCATATTTCCAATAGAGTTTTCCTCAGAGCTCTTAGCTGTGATTCATTACCAACCAGGTGGGAGCAGGTTAGCTGAGGAGGAAACAGAAACTACCACCAGAAATTATTCCTTTGGCTTGTAATTTTTTTTTTTTTTTGTCTTTTTGAGACAGAGTTTCATCATGCAACTCAGGCTGACCACGCACTCACTTTGTAGCCCAGGCTGGTCTCGAACTTGCAACGATCCTCCAGCCTCAGCCTTCCAAGTGCTGGGATTACAGGAGTGTGCCACCATGCCTGGCTGGCTTGTAATTTTCAAGGAGAGAAAAATGTACTTAACTTTTCAAAATTTGTTACATACTGAAATGTTCCTACCCAGGAAAATACAACTCTTTTCTCCTCTCTGTCTTCTTAAATTCTGAAAGGAACTGATTCTGTATGTTTAATAAATCTTAAAGGAAAATTGTATGGTGTAAGTACTCCCTGGAACAGTGTTTCCTATGATAATGCAATATTTACTGTAACTCCTCTGGAGAGTGGCTTTTTGGTTTGATAAGAAGACTCAGCCTGTGTACACAGGCTACTGAAGCATATTTCTGAGTGTGCTTTACATGAGATCCTGTTTCTTTTTTAATGTAATTAAATCATTTACTATATGTATATAGAATGATAAGCAAATAAAATCAACAATGGCATTTATTCCATTATTGGGAATTTTCCTTGTCTTTGAGATTTTTGCATGTAAGAAAACCCATGTAGGTTCTGGAATCATATAGTTGTATGTATAACTTGCATGACTTTGTACAAATAACCTAACTTAGGTGGACTTTAGTTTTATTACCTTGAAATACATCACACTACAAGATCCAATTGGCTGAATAAAGGCTCCTAAAAGATATCCATGTATTTGCCTCTAGAACCTGTGAATGTTATATAGCAAGAAAGAGCTTTGTAAGTGCATTAAATATGAATTTTGAGATGTATAGATTATTTTGGATTATCTGGTTGAATCAACTGCCATAACATATATCTTTATAAGAGGAAGACAAAGGAAGACTATACCACAGAAGAGGTAGGACTAATTGGAGTGATGTGGACACAAGTCAAAGAATGATGGCAGCCACTGGATGCCCAAATAGTCAGGGATCCCTCAAGTTTCTGCAGGGAATATAACCCTGATGATATCTCCATTTCAGTTCAATGGTGCAGACACAGAAAACATACACATATATATGTGTATATATACATGTAACATCTATCCATATCTATATCTATATATCTTACAATAGAGACAGTCTCAGACTTACAGTTTCTCCCAGGAAGTAGACAGGAGTGGAAGTGAAGATAGCTGATACTACAGTTAGGAGTAAGTAGGAAATGATGGAGGCCAGGGTCTAGAATGTCCATCTTGAGCTGTTAACTGGAAATTTTCAACACTCGCCTTGTAGCTCTCTCCATCTTGCTGGCTCCATCCTTCTCAAGACCCTCGGAGGGGTCTTCCTGATATGTAGTTCAGGTCACACAGCTAAGCCTCTCTGTCTATCCTGTGTCCCTTTGGACAGTGACCGTAAGTCACTGCAGGAGGCCCAACTAGAGCTCATGTGTATTTCTCAGGGTACACATTTCTCTTTTCACTTTCAGCACAGGTTCCATATGTTTTGACGCTGTACCCATAATGATACGTTGGAAAGAGATTTTGCCATCTTCTAGGAGACTTTGACCCTCATTCAGGAGTCACGCTGGAGACAGGCTTTCTCTTCATCTTGCCAGGCCTGTTATCACAACCTTTGTCTAATAGTCTACTTCTGGAGACTGCATTTTATCCAGGGGCCCTCTCCTATCGCTCTTGCTTTCACACTGCGGAAAGGTGTCTTTTCCTGGCCTGAGTCCCGTGAAGTCTGCATTTAGGTCTGGAATTTCTGGTTACTCTCAGCACTTGGATATTAATTCTTTTAGTACCCAGAAATTTCCATTTTTTTCTTATGAGTTCTTGCATGTATCAAAATATTTTTATATTTTATGGATTATTTCTATTATGTCTTTTCAAGGAAGAACATTTATCCGTGTTTGGATGTCTAGGACACCACAAGTTCTATTGCCCTAGTGTTTGTACTATTGCATTTATGACACTTCACTCCCCATATTTGTTTTTGGATCTGTCTCTCTTCACAAGCTCCTCCAGGCTGATACCCTGGCTTATCTTGCTTATTTTATCTTGCAGCACATCCATTAAGGTGCTTGGTAAATCACTGAATGATTAAGAGGGATCGCTTAACACATGTTAAATGCATAGAAGTAAAACTCCTTCCTTTTCTTTGTTGCTTTATTTATTTATATTTTTTATTTATTTTGAGCTACACCAATGAAGAGATGTACTAAGAGCAAGTCAGATCAGTGAGCCTAGTTTTGGGGTACATGCAACTAACACCTGGCCACATAACTTACCAAGTGTAACAGCTTAAATAACTGCAAAATATTAAACACAAATGTTTTAAGCGCTCCATTTTAAATTTGTTTGCAGATGAAGTCAGCCACGCCTCCTTACACAGATCTTAAAATAATTCTTCACTCAAAAGTCATAGTATCTCAGCACCAAACAAAAACATAAGAGAGCCCCAGCCTGGAGCAACTGTTTATTTTTACAGGAAAAACGTCAACTCTTTTTAAATGAACACAAAGCTCTTGATAGACTTGGGGTTTTATTCAGCTGCTTTCTGAATCTCTCAAAGCTCATCTTATGAAATGTGAGGAAGACCTGATCCTTCTCCTGCCTGGCTTGGATACTTCTTTCAGGTTGCAGTTCACCAACTCTGAGCAGAGAACACAGACAAACTCAGAACACAGACAACTGCACTGATAGGCCTTACTGACCAGCAAACTTCAACACTCTCTCTCTCAGTTGCTTTGAGTGCTAGTAGTGAGGTTTTTTTATTCAGAACCTTCTCTGTGTTCTGGAAACCACAAACAGTTCTCAAAGGCACAGTCCCTGCCTTTTAGGTCTTGAATTCTAAGGAGATACAGGGTAAGTGAAACTAATTCAGAAATTTAAAATCCAGAATGCTCCAAATTTGAAAACTTTTTGCCGGTAGATATCACACTGCAAGTGGAGAGCTCCTCACCTGACCTCATGTGATGGGGCACAGTGAAAATGCAGACTCACAAAAAAATCACGTAAAATTAGTACCTTGAGTCTATGCATAGAAGGTGAATATGAAACATAAATAAATCTTGTCTTTAGATTTGGATCTTATCCCAAAGCTATCTCATTGTGAATATGCAGATATTTCAAAATCTGAAAAATATTAAAAATCCATAGTACTTCTCATCTCAACCATTTTGAATAAGGGAAACTCAATTTGGAACATTTATCTGAGGCACAGCAGGGTTTGCCCCTTATATCTATGTCTGCTGAAATGTAGCAGATATTTAATCATTCCCCAGTGCAAGGAGGAGAAGGTAGGGGAGGGAAAACAGAAGAGCGAACTTCTGGATCCCTCAGAGGATCTCCAGTGTGAGCTGGCCCTGAGCTAGCATGCCAAGTTGGGATAAGACCATACCTCCACGCTGGATCCTCTCCAGGTGACCCTGAAATGCTACTTCTCCACCCAAAAACTGGCATATCAGTAGGGCAACTGTCAAAATGATGCTAATGCTATTACTGACAAAAGACTCAGAAAACTACAACAAAAACTTTCTCCTGATGTCTACACAAGTCAACACATTTGTAAATATTTCCCTGAAATCCTGGGCCCACTCACTCAGCAAAGCCAGAAATGATGGGGGAAAATACGGATGCTCTTACCAGATGTGACTCCTCTTCCTAGAACATCCCAAGCTAGAGCTTAAAGAAATGTATTTTTTTTTCTTTACAAATTACCCATTCTGTGGTACTCGACTGTAGCAACAGAAAGCAGCTAAGACCAGTATTTCTCAAGTAGTGTATGGTTAACAAATGCCTAAAACTCAGTGCTTCAGGGTTGAGTCTGGAGCTCTAAGAGGGCTTCCCTGAAAGTTGAAGCCCCCCACTGGTTATGTTGGGGACCTCCACAGAGAGATTCACCCTGAATGAGAAGGACAGGTGCTTCTTTCTCCCTGATGCAGACCAGCCAGCCACTTCTGCAGCTCAGAGCCCACTCCAGAACAAAGGATCAGCACAATGGGAAACATTTCTTCATTTGGCATGTGAGACTCAAGCACTATGCTGAGTTAGGGGCCCAGCTAGGCTGGAGAAAGTGGAGTTCTTTGGTAGCCCTGGGTATCTTTTCCTCATGCACCCTAGAGTTGGGCATAGACTAAAAAGCTTATTGTACCTACACCAGTGCCTTCCCATGGGGTGCAAGGCATGCCCATCTGTGGTGAAGCAGAGAAGGGCACCTGCCCGTCTACAGAGACTCAGACAGCAACAGGGCTCCTCTGACCCAGCATGCCAACTTCTAGATGCTCTGTGGGCTCCTGGGGTTGCTAGTCTAGCTCATGGATGACCACCAACCAGAGATGTCACCATCCAGAAGTGAAACAAGCATTCAGCTGCACTGAACTCGTTAGAATATTCAGACACCCATACAAATGTTGCTTCACACTAGAAAACCTCCGAATACCATTAGAAGAAAAGTGAGAGCTTGGATTCTAATTCAGGCTTCGTTTAGTTTCTTGATCTGTCAAATGGAGGTGTGGGAGAGAGCATGGTTAACAATTACAGACAAGAGTTGCCAGGTGAATTATAGGATGCCCAGTTAAACTTGAATCTCAGGTATATTTAAATAATTTTAAAGCATGCCTCAAGTAGTATTTGTCCTGAACAGTGTTTTTACTTCTAACTCTGGCACCCTTAGTGCTGCCAACATTTACATGTCACAAGGTAGACAATATGGGGTAAAATTTGTAAGTTGTGATGTAACATTGAGTGGGACAATAAAAAAGCATGTCTGTCTGTCTTGTTTACCAGTTCCTGGAAGCAAGGGCCATGATTTCCCAAATTGCAACTTCATATTACCCTACATGGTAAGTGCACAGTGCGTTCAATTAGGGGCAGTGGCTAAATGATAGTCAGGTGTACTTTGTAGTGGATCAGTTAATGGGAAAGTGGCTAAACAGGAAACTGCAAGAATCAGCAGCAGCTGCAGGCTGAGCAAACTGCTCCCGGCTGCTCTCTGCCGACAGCAGATGTGAACCGTGGAGCCTGCAACACCCGGCAGCGGGACTGCAAAGGGATCAGTAGCACGCAGGACCAAACCCAGTGCACAAGCTGTCAGAGCACAAGTGAGGGGAAATCGTGATTGGAAACTTGTGACTGAGGGGAAACATTACACCACGACTGGTGTGGCGTTTCCCTCAGGTTATACAAACAATATATGTGCATTTGAAAATTGAAGGAGAATGCAGGAAAAAAGTTAAGAAAATTAATTCATAACCTTACAACCCAGAAATAACTATTTAATTCTGTATTTATAGTATTTCTGATAAAAATCTGTACATGTGTTTCAATATATGAATCTTTAGAAAATGAAATACATCTTATACTTCACATGTAATTTTGTATTTAGCTTTTTCAAATTTACATTTTATTGGATCACTAAATATACTTTGAGGACATACATGATACTAAAGTTTGCCTCTTATTAACTTTTGGATGGGTGCTAATTCAAGCCCTAAATATCGGTGATTTGAGTTGTTTTCAGTTTCCTGCCTTATAAGTAAAACTGTCAAAGCCAGTTAATTGTACAAACCTATACACACATCTCTGATTATTGCCTCAAGACATTGCAATAGAGTTAGTACTAAAAGATTGTGCACATGAAAAGATATTTTAAATTGAGCACTTGATATATGCCCTGCATGATTATAATTACTTAATGTACATCTAATCTCATTAGTACTATCAGTCAGTACTGTTGCTTTTCTCTTGTCAGAGAGGGATAAACTTCAGCATAAGAAAGTAACATGATAAAGATTCACAGCTAGAAAACCAACAACCCAGGTGGCTTCCAGCCAAACTGTGTATGATCCTTCACTGTAGCTTTACTAAGTTTCTCTTCCACTTATGATTTATGAATACTCATCTCACACACTAAGAAACACAAGGACATGTCCTATCTCTTTCTTGGTATTCTGATAGTGTATGGATTGTCTCATCTGTATTAATGATAACTATGGAGGTTGAATTTTTTCATATTTATTAAAAATTTATTCTGTTAGTGAACTGATAATCTTTGTGTTATACCAATAACCTTTTGTTCTTTGAATATATATGTACATGTGTGTAAAATATATAAATATCATATATATCTGTGTATACACAAACACATACAGTTTCTATTTTGAGGATACTCTCTGTCAATCACAAATGATACTATACTATAGTTGCTTTAATGTTTTATTTGCCAAAACTAACATTTTGTTGTTTCACTCTTTGTGGGTTCCATGATTTTTATTTAAATATTGCTTTTGTCTCTAATAATAGTAATTTTTGACTCTCTTATGAGGTATATTTTTTCACTCAAATATTTGATCTATTTTGAATTTATTTTTTCGTGTTATTTCAGCATTAGTGACATAACTGACTTTAAAAAAAATTAAATGTTCCTAGTAATATTCACTAATTAATGCATCCTTTTACCAATTATTTGAAAGGTGACTTTTATCATATGCATTTCGGTTGCTGTCTACTCTCCTCCCTTGCTCTCTTTACCTGTCTTGTCTACCACACTGTTGTGAATATTGCAATTTCAGAAACATTTCAATAACATATCTATGGCACTTGTCCTTTCAAATACCATTATCTATGCTAGCTCCTTTGTGTTTCAGATAACCTTCAGAATCATCTTTTCAAATCAAAACAATATCAGTGAGTAAATGACTGGAAATATCTTAAATGTATTTATTACTTGGGAACTCATTGCATTTATGAAATAGTACCTTTTCTTTTAAAAATAAAACACATCATTTTTGTGTTTTTTTAACATATCATGGTTACATTTTATAAATTTTACAGACACCACATTTTTTAGTTTATTCCTAGCTATTTTGTATACTTTATTCACTTGAATAAAATCTCTTGAAAAAGAAGTCCTTTTTTTTTTTAAGTACAAAAGAGGCACCGAGGCTTTGTGGTAGTGGTAGCTGGTGGCTGCTGTTTTGCTCTTACCCATTTTTGTAATTTATTATCTTAGGTCAAGTTTTACTAGAGTTTCTTGGTTATTCTAAGGGGAAAATCATACATCACCTGAAAATTACAACTTTGTCTTTTTGCTATTGACCAAATCCCTCTCTTACCAGTAGTTTGTTTCATTACATTGGCTAAAACTTACAACAAATACTGTATAATTGTGGTGATGGCAGGCATGACCCCAATTCCAGTTAAAATTCGTCTCACAATTCACCATTATACATAATCTTCACTAGTCAAAAATTGATTCTTTTTTCATATAAAGAATTGCTTTTTCAAAATGTCTTCATGTTGATATTTGCTTTTTATTTAACACATTTTATTTTGAAGTTTATATCATATATTCTCTGGCCTGCTGATATAGTATGTTTTAATAGTGTTTTTCTAACTATTAATGGGTACTTTTGTTCTTTAGGATAAATGCAAAGTGGCCCATGGCATGATTTTTACACATAATATCTGATTTAGCTTCCTGATACTTTATGATTGTACAAATGGAAAAACAGCTTGTATTTTTCTTCACTTGTGCTAGTGTTGTCAAGTTTTAGAACCAGGGTTATAATAGCTTTATAAAACCAATTAGGAAGCTTTGGATCTTCCATCCTCTCAGTTTATAGAGCAAAAGAATTATCTGTTCTTCAAACTTGGAAAAAAAATGCTCATAAAAACAGTTGAGTCAGAGCCATCTTTGGAGGTAAGCCTTTGACGACACTTTCAGTTTCTTCCCTAGCAACTTTTTCTGTTCAGTCTTTTTTTGTTTCATCCTGAGTCAATTTGGGTAATTTATATTTTCCCTGGAAAGTCATTGATATTTTCATTGATACTTTCAAATTTATTAGCACAGTGCTGTACATAGTATTCTAGTATGCTGTTAAGTGCCCTCTTGTCTATCATAGCATTCCCTTGAAATGAATCAGTGTTTTTTTTCTGTTCTAATTAGACATGTAGAGTTTGCTTATATTATTGGTTCAGATATAATATTAACATTTTGAGGTATCAAATTTTAAAAATAGATTTCACTATTTTATTTTTCTGGTTCTTTTTTTTCTTGTCTGTTTTCTTTAAATTGAGTTTGTTGCTCTTTCCATGTATCTTAGTTGAAAGTTAATTATTCTGTGTTCATCCTTTCTTGCTAATGAAAATATTTTAAACTGCCCTATTGTCCTCGAGTGTAGCTGTGGCAACATCCCGTAGTATTTCACAAGAAGCTTTCTCATCAGTGTTCTCAAAGTAGCTCTGAAGATTTTCTCTTCATAGATACAAAAGCTATTTATGTAAGATTTTGTTTTAATTTTCTGAGATTAGGTTTGTTTTATTTGAACTGGCATTAATAACATATATTTTTATGAAAGTATGTTTGAATCTTGCTATTATAAAATGTCCACTTTGGAGAATATACTAAGATTTATTTTGTAAATAAATATGTTATTAGTTTATATTAATATGTTATGGCCATTTTAAAATAAAATGAATTCATTTTTTTAGGGCTCAAGTTTGATTGTATGTCTATTACATTGCTTTCATTAGCTTTCTTAAATTCATTATAATCTTAGGTATGTGTGAATTTCTACATTCGTTAAAAACCAGTCATGATATTAAATGATGCTTCTGCTCACTTCTCTTGTGTATTTGATTGCCTTTATATACTCTGATGTGATTTTATTTGGCTATGTGCATGAATTATATGTTCATGGTTGAGTGTGTCTTTTCAAATACAATGTGAGTCTTTTCTTTTTCAGTGTAACATTTTGTGGCTTACATTTTATTTTAAGTATGTGCATTCATCATTCCTTGAATGTTTATGAGTAAGGCTTTAACATCAATTTTATTTTTAATTTTTCTAAGTGATCTAAGATGTGATTTCTTTAAAGAAACAGAACAATAATATCTGCCTTTTAAACAGATACTGCTGGTTATATTCTAATAAACCAATTGGAAGTTTAAACATCCTAAATAGAAAATGTACTGAATCCATCTAGCCTATAGAACATCCTAACTTAGTAACACAGCACACTGTGGAGTATCAGCTGCTCCCGCTCATGACCGTGTAGGAGCTAGGAGCTGTGGTACCCTGCTGCTGCTCAACCCTGCCAGAGAGGACCATACCAGGTATTGCAAGCCCAGGAAAAGATCCAAATTCAAAATTAAAGTATTATGCCTACTAAAGGCATATCATTTCTGCATCATCATAAGGTCAAAAAAATCATAACTCAAAACACTGCATATCAGCAATTGTCTATAGTTGTTCCAAAGATTAACTGAGATGCTATAAATAAGATAATTATCATTTGGCACAATGAATAATTAGCATTAAGCAGCATACATTGACATTTTAAAACAATATATGTTGTACTTTTGAAACAAAATTGTAATTTAACTTTTAATTAAATTCTATAAACTATTTGTTTTTGCATGCCCTCCCTTGTTGTCACATGCCCTTCCTTGTTGTCACATGCCCTTCCTTGTTGTCACATGCCTTCCTTGTTGTCACATGCCCTTCCTTGTTGTCACATGCCTTCCTTGTTGTCACATGCCCTTCCTTGTTGTCACATGCCCTCCCTTGTTGTCACATGCCCTTCCTTGTTGTTTTCCTTGTTTGCTCACTTTCCTTTCTCACGTGTGTATCAGGCACTTTGCAAAACTCTATAAATACTACAGTGTGAAAAAGAACATGTGTTCTGCCCTCTAGGGGTTTCTATTCTAGCAGGAAATGAAAGCCTAAGCCACACTGTCCCTCAAAGAAACATGTACAGTTGCAACTATGACAATTGCTTTGACGTGTGTCATGAGAGTAAAATTGCAACTACCACCTTGGATTCACACAAATATTTGCAAAGCACTTCTCATGCACTATATCTTGTGAGGAGGATTACAGCTATAGACAAGGTGTCTCTTGACAATACACGATTAAAGGAAGGCATGGTTAATTCCTTCCCTGCAAAAATTTCTTGTGCAAAATGTCACAGGCAACTCACACTGAAATCTCTCATACTGAGAATGCAGACAATTCTTGCTCACTGATGGAAGTCAATGTAGTCAGTGGAGAAAAGCAACAGAACATTCCTTTCTTAGGTGAAATACCCAGGAACCCAGGACTTAACTCCACCACTTTACAAAGAAAAAGCTGAGTCATTATATACGCAGTAAATATATATCATATGCCTCTATATTAAAGCCCTCTTATCTGCAGGGATATGTCTGAAGACTCCCAGTGGATGCTTGAATTCACAGAGAATATTGAACCATATATATATATACATATATGTATATATTCATATACATATATATATTCATACCCTATATATATAGTGAAATAGAAGTTATCAATCGATCTGACAATCAAGAGGGTCACTAAGTGATTAATGGGTGGGTAACATATGAAATGTGTATACTCTGGATAAAGGAATGATCCACATTCTACACAAGGCAGGGTGGGATGGTTTGAAATTTCATCACACTACTCAATAAAATATGCAATTTGAAACTTAGGAATCATTTATTTCTGAAACTTTCCATCTAATATTTTTTGGACCATGGTTAACCTAGGGTTACTGAAACTAAAGAGAAGGAAACTATAGATAAGGAGGGGTGTTGTATTAGCTAAGAATTGTGTGACACAGTATGGGTAAAATAAAATAAGACACGGTTCTTGCCTCAAGGAAAAAGCCAACTGTTTGAAAATCACTTAAGGATGAAAACAAACAACAGAGAACTTAGAAGTTGGATATTAGGTTGGGGGCAATGGATGCTGTCATCAAATATTGAAATTCAAAAACACTACAATGTTGTTTCCTGTATCAGAAATATCCAAAACCAGAATGAGTTTCCACATGGGGAAACCTGTTTTTTCTTTTTCCACCATTTTTAAAGATTGATCCTTCAATTTTTTATCTGAGTAGAACTTTCAGACACAAGCCAACCAATCCAAATCCTAAAATTATCTAGGTGTCTCATATGAGCAACTTTTAAAAGTGCTTATTATAGGAATTTTCAAAGTTCAGAAAGGTAAGAAAAATAATATAATTATCCATGTACCAATCACCAACTTTATCAAATGATAGCACTTTCCAAGTTTGATTTATATCTCCTTAATTGAGAAGCAAATTTTTGGGCTGAAGTTACAGCTCTGTGATACAGCATTTGTCTAGTGTGTAAGAGGCCCTGAGCTCCATGCACAATCCTGCAAAAAACAAAACAAAAAAGAAGCAAATGTTTAAGGACAGTTACAGTTGGATTTGTCACCCTATTGATCTCATTACTCTACCTGAAGATTTTCAGCACCCTAAAGCTAATGTCAGCCTTCCCCATTCATATAATATATACATTATAATATATTCTTATGTACCTTTCAGTGCATCTAACTTTTTATCCTACGATTTGCTTCCTAAGCCATTTTCTTGTTCAAAACGCTTCAGAAACTGTAATGGTTCATAAATCAAGTTCAGTTTTGAAATCATTTTAGGAGTTTCAAAGTCATATAAAGAGATTCCTAAGACTTCTCAATATGCCAGGTTTATCAACTTTGGAACTATTGCAACCTGGGTAGCAGTCTCCCTAACTGCTATCCGCTAGGTGTCAATGGCAGCCACTATGCCTACTTGCAATGACTAAAGACATTGCCAGACATTTCTATATTAACCATGTGTTCTATTTTTTGATCATTTGACATTTGAGGCATTGTTCACACTGGAGGGTGATCTCCTCCTCAGTTTTGGTAATTTCTGGAAATAGTAAACATTTCCCCAGTAGTAAGATTTTCAGGTACAAAGCAATCCAAAACCCACACTCCATTAATGTTCTCTATGGGCTTTCATCCTCCAGGCTATTCTTCACTACCTCAATCACCCCTGGTCCAGATGACAGTCACTGGGCTGAAGCCCATTGAAATTGTCTAAAACCCCCTATCCTAAGCCTGGTTAGCCTGTTTTGCCCATTCCTTTGTGCAGAAACCTCAGGATCTTATACGTGGATCCTGTTTTTCTTCCATCTCCTCAACCAGCCTGTTGCTTTCTCCTGTGCCAGTAAGGCACGGTGTACTCTGCTTTAGAAAGCTACGACTAGTAACGTTTAATGTAGTACAGGGCCAGGGTTTTGCACAAGTTAGCTGAGTGTCCTACACTGAGCTACACCTATAGCTCCAACTATTTTTTGATGGCAGTTGACTCCCAATCATTTAGTCTTAGTATAACTCAAATTTTTTGCACTATGCTATATTTTAAAGCCATTGCCAAGTGACTTCTTGGGAAAATCGTTCCAAGTTGAGAATGATTAGATTAACTCCAAATCTGGAAATTTGTATTAGAAATTTTTCTCTTTTTCAAACTGAAAGATTTCATTAAGAGGCATGAGAACTACCAAGGACAAATTAAGATTCTTTCACTTTGGATTTCATAAGTAATAAGGTCCCAGTGTGATGCATCAACCCCACAACGCATTAGTTGTATCAGTAGAAACCACAGCTACTCAATGCTCCCAGCCCTTCTGTCAATTTGTTTTTTTAAATGTAGATTATAGGTTATTTACAAAGAATCAACATAAAAATCAATAGAACAGATAAGCAGGTTTAGCAAGTTCATGGTACAAGGTCACAAAGCCATACACAGAAATCTAGTGTTGGCCTATATATGAGCAATGAACAACTCAAAAGTAAAATTGTAAAGGCACTAATTAAAACATCATAAAAAAGCTTAAAGTAACATTACTATGTAAATCTACCAAAATACATTCATTATCTATATCCTAAAAGCTATAAGAACTGATCAAAAGTACTCAAATACAACCTAAATGAATGGAGAGAGACTATGTATGTGAATTGGACAAATATCAAAACATTTATTCTCCATAAACTTATTGATAGATTCACCTCAACATCTATCAAAATCTCAGCAAAATTTTTTTCAGTGAAGGAGGCATTGAATTTACTTCTGGACAGGCTATGTGGATGACGAAGGAGGTCATTGTGCTTTTTTTTCAATTATCTTATTTTTTATATAAATATACATAAACATATACATAGTTTTTCTTCCGGTTTGTGACACAAGTGAAAGAATATGATGCTTGCACATGTATGACTTATTTATTTCACTAATAAGTATATTCTCAAGGTGCATCCATTTATGTATGAAAATGTCCAGTTTATCATTCTTTATAGCTGAGTAGTATTCCATACATAGAAATACCACATCTTTTTTGTTCATTCCTCAGTTGATGGTCATTTAGGTTGTTTCCAAGATCCAGTTATTATGAATTTTGCTGCTATAAGCATAGGTGCACATATATCTTTGTGGTATGATGTTTTTAATTCTTTTGGGAAGATACCCAGAAGAGGAATAACTGAATCAAGTGGGACCTCCAATCCTAGCTTTTTGAGGACTCTCCACACTGACTTCCACAGTGGTTGCACCAGTCTGCATTCCCACCAACAGTGGAGAAGCGTTAATTTTTCTCCGAAGCCCCTCTAGCACTTGTTATTGGTTGACTTCTTAATACTAGCCATTCTTTCTGGGGTGAGGTGGAATCTCAGTGTTGTTTTCATTTGCATCTCTCGAATGGCCAGTGCTGTTGAACATTTTTTCACGTATTTATTTGCTGTTTGTATGTCTTCATCTGAAAAGCGTGTGTTCATCTCAGATGCCCATTTTTGGACTGAGTCTTTAAATCTGGGAGGACTGATTTTTTTTCGAGTTCTTTATGCATTCTTGATAGTAATCCTTTATCTGAGGGACAACTGGCAAACATTTTCTCCCACATTGTGGGTTGTCTCTTCATTCTGTTGGTGGTTTCTCTTGCTATGAAAAAGCTTTTCAATAGGATGAGATCCCATTTGTTGATTCTTTGCGATAGTTCCTGTGCAATCTGGTTTTTATTCATAAAATCTTTGCCTACACCAATGTCTTCAAGAGTTTTACCTACTCTGTTTTCCAGCAAATTTAATGTTTCTGTTTTAATATTGATATCTTTAATCCATTCAGATTTTAGCTTAGTGCATGGTGAAAGATAAGGGTCCTGTTTTAATGTTTGAACCTGCCATTCAAAGCCTCTTTCACCCCAGCCCTATTGTATTAGTTTTCTCATTGCTTTCACCAAAGATCCTACAACCACAGATTTAAGATGGAAAGTATTTATTGATTCATGGTTTCAGAGAGTTCAACTCATGATCAGCTGACTCCAAGTCAGGGTCATCATGACAGAAAGGCATAATGGGGCAAAGCTGCTCAGTTTGTGGCAGCTGGGAAGCAGATCAGGGTAACAGCTCCAGAGAGAAAAGGAACAGGGACCAAATGTAATACCAAAGACCATGCCTCCATGTGCCACTCAGACACACCCGGAAGTGTACTGTGCTAATCCCTCAGGGAGTTCCCAAACCCATCGACTTTCCTTGAAAGACATTCCAGATTCTTATCATCTCCAGTTTCCTAGGGTCTCTACTGTATCACAGATTCACACATTGCCCTCTCAGAGGCACATTGCTTAGACTCCAAGATCTTCCTCTGAAGTGTTAGTGGCAGTCTGCGTGACTCCACAACTCTTGTACTCTACAAGCCTGTAAATCCAACATAATGTGAATGACACCAAAGTTCTCTCTTGGCTGGAACACTAGCAAAGCTCCCTGGGACCATGGCTGCAAGGCTCCCTGGTTGACTGGATGGTTGAACGTTGTGAAATGAACCAACTCTGTGGGTGATCCTTCTAAAGGAGAGGTGCTAGGGGCTCTCCTCAAGCAAAAGGTTTGTACTTTTTCATCCTTGACCCCATGATAGATGGGATCGTACTGATTCTTGACGCCTGAGATGACCTCAAGGCATCTTCTTGTCCACGTCCAAATGCTTGGTTTCTTTTTTTCTTTTATTTCTCTTTCTCTTTTTCTTTCTCTTTCTCTTTCTCTTTCTCTTTCTCTTTCTCTTGTCTTCTTTCTGTCTTTTCTTCTGCACACTCTGTCTGTGTGCTTGTCTGTCTTTCTGCCTCTGGTACTGAGGATTGATCCTAATGTGTTCACAGTCTTACATCCTTGGTGATTTTTGATTGTTTGTTTTTAAGACAAGCCCACAGTAAGTCTCTAAGTTGTCCAGGCTCATCTCAAACTTGTGATTCTCCTGTCTCAGCCTTGCACAGTGCTGGGATTACAGTTATGCAACATCAGTTCTGGCTCTTGGTTTCTTTTAATGGTGCTAGTTTCTTCAACAATCACGTTTTCTTTGGTCATGAATTTATGTGTGGCTCCTAGTTCATTTCAGGTCAAAACTTAAGGTTTCAAATATTTCTGCTTTACCTTTTGCTCCTGTTTCTCACTATAAATCTGGCTGAAAGCAACTAGCAGTACACGTGCCACAGCCTGGATGTTGGATTTCCTTACTAGTTCTTCCTCCAGATCAGTGAGTCTGCTGCTGTTAAACTCACCCTCCTGAAAAATGTCATCTCCTGGACAAAATGTAGACTTTTTTTGCACCTTGTAACATGCATGACCTCTCATGCACATCCAATGGAGTCCTCGTTTCCAACCAAAATTTCCTGAGTCTGACTTTAACTGTCCAAATTTCTATCAGAATTCTGTGCCTCTGAATTTCAACCAGAATCATCCACTGGGGTCTATTTAATGACTTCTAGTGTTTCTCTTGCCTGCTTTTCCAAATATTTTTAATCATTTTCCATAAGCCAATTCCAAAGGCTTTTAAACTACATGATCAAATAAAGTCACAACATTATGAGTATCAGTTTTCTGATACTCTATCAGTTTTCCGAGTATAAGTTTTTTCTGAGTATCAATTTCCTGTATTTGCCAGCCTTCTGTTCCAGGGACCAAAGACACACACATACAATGTAGAGGAGAAGAGACTTATTTGACCAATAATTCAGAAGATTCACTCTATGGCTAGCTAGCTCTGAGGCAGAAATACCATGGTAAAGGAAATGGCAGAAGAAAGATGATTAGCATGTGACAGATGGGAAGCAGAGCAGGGCAGCAATGCCACAGAAGAATGGACCAGGGACCAGACATGGCACCCAAGTTCATGCCTCCCTAACCCAAGCAGATACACTCAGAAATATGCTTTACTAATCCCTTGGGCAGTTCCCAAGTCAATCAAGTTTGACAATTAAGCTTAACAGTCCTGCTCAGAAAACAATTTCCCCTCCCCTGCCTGACTCTATGCTACCTGGTGGCTCTGGGTCTACAGCCTGACCCTCAGTGACAGTATTATCCTTTTCACTTCAAAACCTTCAGGCTTTTCCAAAGGACTGCTACTCTTTCTAATGCAATATGTATTTTTCAAAAAGAAAAAAAATCCGTGTTTGATGGTTGAAGCAATTAATTCACCACTTCTTAATCAAGATCTGACACTGCTAAAATACTAGCCTCATGCTTTGATGCTTTATAAATACTCCTAAAAACTTATATTCTCATAATAGAGGTCAAGAGTCTTCTTGTAGTTTAATTTATCTTTTGCTATGGTTATTTAATTTGATTCCTCTCTCCCAGACTAGACTGCAGATTTCTTGAGGTCAAAGATCAATTCTATTTTTGTTCATATCCACATTTCTTTAGTATCTGGCAATATACATTTGGTAAATGAGTGAATGAATTGATTAATCAAATAATAAATTAATTATTATTTTATCTTTTCTTCTCAACTTTCTTTCAGACTTCAACAGATAATTTCCTGTCCAAGGTTCTTTCCAACCCTGTGCATACAGTTACATTTAAATGGTACATAATGAAACAATGAATGATAACTACTGTATGAATTATATTAGTGTTATCAGTTGTACTTTATAGAAACTGGGCTACATACTGATGCCAAGGACTCAAATTTATTTCATTTCTTAAGTTGAGCAGACTCCCTTTGAACAAAAAATAATTACATTTGAAGTGAAATATAATGTTATTTATGGCCATTATCTCATTGTGTATTCAGAAAAGACAGATTCAATGAAAATTAAGCATTGGTGTCTAGAATCAAAAGCTTACCTACATTTGATGAATAACACTATCATCAGGATAATTATGAAAAATGGAGTAGCACCAGCAGAAAGTGTTTTCTGGCATTATTTATTTCTGTTTAATTTTTTGCTGAGAAAACCTGCAATTTAAGGGAAAAACATGTTTTACCAAGTAGCTGTTATTTCATGTTGGCATCATCATTTCTTGTTTGTTGAGAAATGATACTCTCTTGCAAGTACCAAGATTTTTTTCTCTTGGCGTGATTATTCTATTAGCTTAGAAAGTTCTGGCTTGACATTCTTGTGTGAGAATTCCTATCCCCAGCCCCTGGTCATATCAGAAGGGTCTATTGACTGAAATACGCCTGGGAGATGTTGGGGGCTTCTCAAGTTTGAAGGACAGGGGTAGTGAACACACTTATTCCCCAAGTCTTCTCTTTGTACCGACTTCATAATTTTAACACAGTGAAGACATTTTACTTTCTAAATTTCAGATTTAATTTGTACCTAAAGGATTTGGAACACCTAACATAAAAGATTGGATTATGAAGGTAACCTAAAGCCATTATAGAATAGATCCATTCTCCTAAACAAAACAAAACAAAACAAAATCTTAGGTTCCTCAAAGGTGCTCAGTGTCATGGGGAGTTTTTGATTATCACAGCACAGAAATATTCCCCAAAACTTTGTTGTTTCTTCGTATATAAACTTTAAAATCTCCTTGAGAAAATAAGGTTATATAATATTTCAAGGCATAAAGACAAAAAAGCACACAGGCCCTCAAAGTGAAAAAAAAAGGGTTGTTCTAAATAGCTGCAGAATTGATCATTACAAAAACTAACATGAGAATGCACTGCTTCGCCTCTACTGCACAGAGGAGCACCTCACTCCAACAGCAGCAGCCGTCTCAAGCCCACCCAGGTGTGCTCACCCCCTCTCTCTCTGACCTTTGGCCCCGTCCTGCCTCCATCCCTGCTCCCGTTGCATGGTCTCTTTCTCTTCTGCTCGGGTGCCTCCTCATGTCCTTACCTAAGTGCTTCTAGCTCTTTCTTTCCCTCTCTTACCTGTCATTTCTCTCTGTCCTCTTTGCCCTGCTATGATCCTCCCTTCGAGTCGTCCTTATTAACTGTTCAGATTTCTGTGATAAAATACCTAAGATAAACATCTTAAAAGGAGGCAATGTTTGTTTTGGTTTACAGTTCCAGAGGTTTTCGTCCATGGTCACTTGGCTATGCTATAACTAGGCCTATAGAGAACAGTACATTATGGAGAGGAGGTTGTGATGGAGAAAGTTACTCACATTTTAGTGGCCAGAAACAAAAAATGAGGGTTTGCTTGCAAAACAAAGCCCTTCGTCTGAAACTCATTTAGCTATGAAGACATAAAGGGATTAATTCATTCATAAAATCAGATCATTAATGATCCAGTCACCTCCCAAATGTCCTACCTCTGAATACTGCTACATTGGCAATCAAGTACTCACACTTGATCAAGAACTTTTGAGGGACATTAAAGTTTCAAACCACAACCCTCACAGAAGTGTATGCAGCCCTCTTTAAAACTGGTGTTTGCCTTGGATCCCTTTAAAATTACATCAACAAAAAGTAGATGCAAGGATCACAGGGGAGGAAACCAAGAAGTCTTCATCTGTCATGATAGTCAAATGTTCCTGATTAGTAATATTATAACACCCTAGATTGGATGTACCATATCTGAGGAACTCTTCTGATAATGAAACTTCCTTATTTCTAGGAATCCAGGATGCAACCAACTCTCAGCCAGTTGGTCTCCAAGGAATCCTGCATGTACATGCTGCAATGGGAATGGGGTTCTCTAGAGAATGCATGAGATGAATGGCACTCTCAAGCTAAAAGACAGCCCAAGTTTCAAGTTTGGTTTAGGAACAACAAAGCTCAATGGAAAAATAGGGAGAATAAAGTAGAGGTTCAAGTACAGGTCCATACAGCCAAGAGAAAGCAAACTGCGACACTTAGACTACCCACCAATGGGGTCCTTTTTTTTCCAGTCTCTGTGATTCCCTGACCCTGGGTACCTCTCTTCTTGTATGCATGAAACCCTGTATTGATGCCCCAGCATGGACATCTCTATTGCATGACTCCAAACTACACATGCTGGTGGCCACAGTTCCTGCCTTGTCCTCATCTTTTTATAATACAGCCAAATCATATATGCTTAATGATTTTTTTATTTTGTGGAAAAATTTTTAAATTTAAAAACCAAATAATGGTAGAATAGCAATAGTTAAGACATGCATATTGTTATGTTAAAAGTAGTTACTCAGGGAACAAGACATAGGCGTGAAGCAGTCTCCAAATAACATTTGCACAAAACTTTCTTTTCAATAAACTAAGAGAAACTAGTAGTATGACTACCTTAATTATCTTGTGTTTTATTTCATTTCCCTTTCCTTCCTTTCCTCTTTCCCATACCCTAGTTTCTCTTTCCTTATGAACAGTTACTGCTCATTTCACAATATCTATTGTACATTGTAGACCTTATTTACTCTTTTAGTTTCTCATATTAAGGAGATAATATAATGTTTGCACTTGTAAGTCTAATTTATTTTACTTATGAGTATGATCTCAAGGTCTATCCTTTTACCTATAAATGTCTCAAGTTTATCCTTTATGACTGAGTAGTGCTCTATTGCATAAAAGGACCACATCTTTTTTTATCCATTCCACAGTTGATGACCATTTGAGTTGTTTCCAAAATTTAGCTATTATAAATTGTGCTGCTATATACATGGGTGCACATATTATGGTGTGATATGATGCTTTTAATTCTTCAAGGAACACAACTAGAAGGGGAATAGCTGGATTGAATGGAACCTCTGATCATTGGTTTTTGAGGAATCTTCACATTGATTTCCATAGTAGTTTCACCAGTCTACACTCCTGGCAAAAGTGGAGAATTCCTGCAGCATTTGTTATTGGTTGACCTCTTGATGATAGCTATTCTTTCTGGAATGAGATGTAATTTGTTTTAATTTATTGTTTTAATTTGCATCTGTCAAATAACTAATGATATTGAACATTTTTTCATATATTTATTTGCTGTTTGTATTTCTTCATCTGAGAAGCATGTATTCATCTCAGATGCACATTTTCAGATAAGGTCTTTGAGTTTGGGGAATCTGAATTTTTTTCGGTTCCTAGATATAAGTCCTTTGTCTGAGGGCCAGCTGGCTAAAGTTTTTTCTGCTCTGTGAGTTATCTTTTCACTCCACTGATGATTTCTTTTGTTGTGCAAGTTTTTTAATAAAATGAGATCCCAGTTGTTGATTCTTTGTAGCATTTCCCATACAATCTGAGTTTTGTTCATAAAGTCTCTGCCTACAGCTATGGCATTAAGATTTCTACCTATTTTCTCTCCCAGTAGATTTAGTGTTTTTGTTTTAATACTTCGATCATTGATCCATTTTGACTTTAATTTAGTGTACGGTGATAGACATGGATTTAGTTTTGGTCTTTGGCATGTGGATAGCCAATTTTTCCAGCACATTTGTTAAAGAGGCTATCTTTCTTCCAGCGTTCATGTGTGGTCCCTTTGTCAAAGATAAGGTGACTAAATGTGTTTGGAGTTGTGTCTGCATCTTCTTATCTGTTTCACTGATCCTCAGGTCTGTTTTTTTGCCAGTACCATGCTGATTTTATCACAGTAGATTTGTAGTGCGTAATTTCAAGTCATGGATTGTGATACCCTCTGACTTGCCTTTAATGAATTTTTTAAAAAATTAAAATTTATTTTAAAACTGACCTATAAAATTATAAAAATTGTGCATATTTGTTATGCAGCAAGTAATGTTCTGATTCATGCACATGTTGTACAATGGTTAGACATATCTATCTCTCCAATTTTTTAATTTTTTATAGCGAAACATTAAGAATTCTTTCCTCTAGCTTTTTAAAATATACAGATTTAAGTGAAATAAGTCAGACGAGCAGTTTAAATATTACATGGTTTCTTTTATACGAGAAACCCAAAATATAAAGAACAAAATAAAAGATAGGTGATTAGAAATAAGGAGATATCTCTTTCCCAAATGGAAAGGGGACCAAGAGAAAGAGTGGGGAATGAAAAGATATATTTTGTATATTATTATCTAGTTACCCTACTAGCAATAGCACACCAGAACATCTTTTTTCCATCTAAGCATAATTTAGGGGTCTGTGGATGTTTTGCAAAAGACAACATCTCATCTTCTCCCTTGCTTTCAGCACTTTCTCTCTGTCTGATTACTAGATGGAAGTCTAGACCCCACCATTGGCCCAGTCTTTGGCTTCCCTGTCTAGTTCAGTCTATTTATACCTGCAACACAGCAACCAATTTAGGAATTTCAGAAGCCTCCATCATGATAAATACTATAGATTTCAAAAATCAGGGCACAAGAGGATCATTATCTTATTGTCATTATCAAGGATCATTTCACCTACTTTTGGTTTCCCTGTTTTCTTTATGTGTTTCTATGCCCAAGTGCATGGGTCAGAAGCCTTCCTCAGGAAAATGTTTGGACAGTGGAGCATCACAAGTTCCTTTCCACCATATAGAGGGTTTGAAAATACAAACTATGCAATGTACTATCTTTCTAGAAAGCAATGGCCTGTATAACAAGGTAAAGAAGTAAGGGTCACCACTTACTGAAATGAAATACATGAGAACCCCTCTTCCAAAGTAATCACACACACACACACATTTGTGTGCATAAACACATGCCAGTGAAAGATGTAACCATGTTTAATGGTAGAAAAAAAAATGAGGCCTTAGCAAAAATCCCACTTAGGGGAGTTGGAAGAAAAGGGTCTCATGCCCCATAAAATGTATTCTGGTAGTCCTCATGCAAATTGTTTGGCAAATCTTTATCCAGGAAAAAGATGCCCCTAAGTAAGAAACAGAAAACAGTCAGCTTGAAAAATATGCATAAATAAAACTAGATAGGATAAAGACATGGCAATCAAAAACCAGATAGAGATTATGCATAAACTGAACAGTTGATAATCCCTTGATTTGGAATCAAATGTACACGATTACTTCAGTCTGTGAACTTTTATAACCATTATAATTTTTTAACTTGTTTTGCACTCATTCTGAGATTATTTTTTTAAATAACTGAATTTATTACATTCACATTTATTGCTATGCTATTTATTTTGGTTTCATTTCTGTAACATCATTTTATATATTTTCCATTCATCTTTCTTTCTTCTTTCTTTCTTTTACCTTTTGGGCTTTCTATTTGTTCTTGGTTCAATCTTGGTAGATGGTATGTTTCTAAGGAATTGTCTATCTCTTCTAGGTCTTCCACCTTTTTGAAATATAGTTGTTTGTGATAGTCCCCTGTTATCCTTTTCTGTAAGGCATTTTGCAATGTTTCCTATTTCATTTTTGTCACATGATTCAAATTCTTGAGCATGAGTGAAGTTAAGAGTTTGTCACTTTTGCCTTTTTAGAAAACATAATTTCATCAACTATTAAAATGTTTTTTATTTTCTATTTCATTTATTTCTGCTCTGATTTTTATTGTATTCTTTCTGCTAATTTTGTGATCAGTTTGTTCTGCTTCTGATTTGCTGAGTTATAAAGTTAGATCGTTTACTTGAGGTCTGTCTTCTTTTCTAGTTTAGGTATTTATTACCATACCCTTCTTGTAGTACTGCTTTCACTGCATCCCAGAAGAGTTGTTTGTTATGTTGTTTCAAGATACTTTATAATTTCCTTTTCTATTTTTGCCTTATTGTATTATAGTTGTTTAAGAATGTTAATTTTCATTTATTTGTGAATTTTCCTTTTTTCATTCTAGTTGCATTCCATTGTGATTTGAAAAGATACTTGGAATAATTTCAGTCTTCTTAAATATGTTAAGAATATTTTTGTGACCTAGCATGTGATCCATTCTGAAGAATGTTCCAGGCACACTTGAAAAGAATATTTTGTGTCTGTTGAGTGGAGTGTTCTGTATATGTCTGCTAGAACCACTTGGTCTATCATGTTGTTCAGTTCTGTTATCTTCTTATTGATTTTCTGTCTGGATAACATATCCATCATAAAATGGGTGGTATTCTGTTTTCATATGATTGTCTATTTTTCATTGCCTATATGTCAATATTTGCTGTATATATTTAGATGCTTTAATATTGGGTGCACATATGTATTTATAATTGTTGAATCTTCCTGTTTGACACTTTAATGATTACATAATGATCTTAGTCTCTTGTGACAGGTGTTTTTTTTTTGTTTATTTAAGAGAAAATGGACACAGAAAAGAGAAACAAAAAGCAAAAGAGACAAACAACAACAACAAATCCGATACGATAATATTATAGGTTTACAAAATGAGATGATTGGAATTTGACAGGAGTTGTAATATTGCATATAATTATCTTCAAAGGGGTTGTTCGGATTAACAGATATAGACATGTAAGATTGATCTAGTCATATGAGTATTAACTGTTCTTTTTCAATAGCTAATGCATTTAGTAATATAGTCATTTTAACTATCTTATGTATACCTATTTATAAATTTATGTCTTTTTCCTTTTCCCTTCCTTCTTTCCTCCTTTCCCCTTAGGATACCTCTTGTTGTCTTTAAAGTAACTGCCCATATCATCAGGCCTAATATAATCAAACAAAATAGCTCAGAATAAAACCAATAAAAAATAAAACAATGGTCACAGAAAACAGAAACAAAAAGCAAAAGGGACCAACAAACAACAACAACAAATCTGATACTGTAACATTATAGGTTTACAAAATGAGATGATTGGAATTTGAGAGTGGTTTTAACATTGTATATTGCTACCTTCAAAGGAGTTGCTCAGATTGACAGATACAGACATGTAAAATTGATCTAATCATATGAGTATCAACTGTTCTCTCTCAATAGTTAATGCATTTAATAGTATAGTCATTTTGACCATCTTACATATGCCCACATATAAATCTATGTCTTTTTCCTTTTCCCTTCCTTCTTTCCTCCTTTCCCCTTGTAATACCTCTTGTTATCTTCAAAATAATTGCCCATACCTCAGGCCCAACATAATCAAACAAAATAGTACAGAATAAAACCAATAACAAATAAAACAATGGAAGCAATACACAGTAATACAATGTTGACTTCTATAATGCCTCATGTTATCTTCTAAACAGTTGCCTATATCATCTGTTATAATACAATCAAACAAACAAAAATAGATTGAAATCACTCAAAACAGAGCAATGAAAGTAATACAGGGTTTCAAAACAAGGTGATCAAATATCAATAAGGGCTACCCTAATATATTTTGTTATCTTTGAAAGAGCTGTCTATGTCATCATATATAATAAAATTAGGCAGGTCGAGATAGAATAAGATCAAACTAAACAGTTCATTGAAAACAATACTGGGCTCAAATCCCAATGATGGACTATTCAATTGTCTGCCCCACTCGGTGATATCCTACTACTGCTGTTTCTGGAGCTGTGGACTTCATTATCTCTCTGTGAAATGTCCTTCAGTATTCTTTACAGGATTGGCTTGGTTGTCATAAATTCCTTTAGTTGTTCTTTGTCGTGGAAGTATCTTGTTTCTCCATTAATTTTGAAAGATAGTTTTGCAGGGTACATCAATCTGGGTTGGAAGTTGTTTTCTTTCAGGGCTTGAAATACTTCACTCCGAGCTCTTCTTGACCTGATGGTTTGTGTTGAGAAGTCTGACATGATTCTGATGAGTTTTCCTTTGTAGGTGATCTGGGTTTTTTCTCTAATAGCTTTTAATATTCTGTTTTTGTGTTGAATTCCTGGGATCTTGATTATTATATGTCTGGGTGTAGGTATATTTTGGTTATGTTTAGCTGGAGTTCTATATGTTTCACTTATCTGAAAGTCACTTCCTGTTCCCATGCTTGGAAAGTTTTCTGAAATTATTTCTGTAAATAGGCTTTTAATTTGATTTGTATTGACCCCTGCTTTTTCCCTCTTACCTTTTATTCTTAAGTTATGTTTCTTCGGGTTGTCTTGCAGCTGTTGTATTATTACTTCCAGGTTTCTTGTTATTTTTAAGAGATCTTTCCTTTCACGATCACAAGCTGCAAACCTGTCTTCAAGATTTGAAAGTCTATCTTTAGTTTCCTTCAGGTGGTTTTGTCAACTTTCATTGATTTCCTGGTAATCTCTTTGAATCTGTTTCATGTATTCTAAATCTTTTTTGTATTGTTCATTCCAGATTTCCCTCATTTTCCTATGCTCCATTTTTCATCTATGTCTCCTTTAGAGATGCCTAGCAATTCTTTTTATTATATTTTTCATTTCTTCTTTTAGTTGAGTATTTCTGTTCTAATTTCTTTTATAGCCCCATGAAGTTGTTTCTTTATTTCAGTTGTCATCACCTCAGAGACTTTAGTTGTGGGACTCCCGACCTCTTCTGCATTTGCCTCTCCTGGATTTGTTCTGCTTGGATTGGAGGGCTGAGACTGCCTTTTGCTTCTTTGTTTTGACATATTCCTGGGTTGTTCTAGACAAGTGTGTCCTGGGGATCTTGGTATTACTTGTGTTTTCTGTAATTTCTCTAAAGTTAAACTGGTTCTTCTAGCCAGTACTGATTATGGATATCTGGGTGCTGTCTGCTGCCTTTCTCCAGCCCACCTCAGCTCCGCAACGTCTGGCACAGTGCGCGGGGGCAGGGCCGCTGCCTGGGAACCTGGACCAGTTATCCGTGTATCTTCCACTATCACCTCTAGGGCGCGTGTGGAACCGCGGTCTCCAGACCAAGCCGGTCACCCACTGGGACCCTCTGGGGCTTGGTCAGGGCAATTTCCATGGAACTGTGCCCAACTAGGAGCGGCTCCAGCCCCAAAACGGATGCCAGTCCCTCACTCTCCCTCGTGGGAGGTTGGGGTTTGCTGCACTCACTGTCAGCCAGTTTAGTCCTCCAGGTCCGCTGCCCCTGTCCACCACCACTCACCTCCAATGCTGTCCCCCAGGCAGAGGCCTCCAGGGTTGCCACCACCACCATGGCTGCAGCACTTTGATTGTGCAACCCCAGGTTCCAGCAACTCCTTGCACAGAATGGGTCCGGCTCTGGGCAGAGGCACTGCCAGCCACCGCCCACCCCCCTTGTTTGAGTGTTTCTTTTTACTCTTTCTGTGGGCTTCAATTCTCGCTTTAGATTCTTCCTGGGTCCATAGGACCTGCCTCCCTCCTTCTTGTCTTCCCTGTGTTGCTATATTCCAGCATCTGGACTGTATCGTTCAGGGAGGCTGCTTACCCTGCTGTTTACCATTCTGCCATCTTGTCAAGAATCTGTTTGTTTTGTTTTGTTTTGTTTTTTTGGTTTTTTGTTTTTGTTTTTTTTTATGAGTCAGGGTTTCACTATTTAGCTCAGGCTGGCCTTGGACTCACTTGGTAGCTCAGGCTGTCCTCAAATTCATGGTGATCCTCCTGCCTTAGCCTTCTGAGTGCAGAGATTATAGGTATGAGCCACCACACCTGGCTAATTTAAAGATGTCTTCTTTTTTTAACCACTTCACTAGCAGCCTATTTGCATCCTTAAATTTAAAATGGGTCTTTTATAATCAGCATGTAATTTGGTCTTTCTTCTTTTTATAATCCAGTCACTCTATGTCTTCTGAGTGGAGAATTTAGTTCACTTACATTTTAAGTAATTGTTAGTAGGTAAGGATGACTTGCTATTTTGTTCATTGTTTTGTCTTTTTTGTAAACCTCTTGTTGTTCTCCTCTCATCTTTATTTGGAGTTTAATGATTTTGTGCATTAGTATGCTTTGATTTTTTTCTCTTTATTTTCTCCATAATTTTGTATGTGCTTACTGTGGAAGCTTGAGCAAAACATTTTAATAATCTGTTTTAAGCTGAGAATCTGAAACAATATAACTTCAATTACATACAGAAATTCTATATTTAACTTTTTCAGTACATATAAACACTTTATGCAAGGAATGTCATATTTTCCTCTTTTGCCATTGTTTCCATGAACAATTTTCTGTAGCTGTAGTTATTCTTTCTACTGTTGACTTTTAATTGAAATATTAGTCTTTAAAGTGATTTTTGTATCATCATTACTGTATTACAATATGTTGTTTGTTCTTATATTTACTTTTAGGAATGAAATTTATCTTTTGTATGCTTTTGTGTTAACAAATTGAAAGCTTACCATTCAACTTGAGAATCTCCCTTTAATAATTCTTGTCATGCGAGTCCATTTGTAATATACTACCTCAAGGTGGGTTTTTTGGGGCAGGGGAGTTTTATCTCCTCTTTATTCCTAACAGACCGTTTTCTTCATTAGCAGTTTCTTTTTTTTTTTTAATCTGGTACTCTGAGTATGTCGTTTTGTTTTCCGCTGGCCTGCAAGGTTTCTGCTGATAGTCTCATAGGGGTTTCCTGGTATATGATGAATCACTTTTCTCATGCTGCTTTTGAAATTCTCTTTGTCATTTGGCAATTTTATTGTAATAGATGTTGCTATATGCCTGTTTGATTTCACCATATTTGGGAATCTCTCAGCATTACAGATACAGAAGTTCATTTTCCTCCCTAAATTTGGGAGGTTTTCAGCTACTGTTCTTAAATAAGCTTTATGTTCTTTTCTCTCTTCTTTTTTGAGTCCCATAACTTTTATTGATTTGTTTGATGATGTCCCATAAGTTCTAAAGTATATTTCTTTGCTGTTTTTTAATTTTTTGTTTCTTTCTTTTTGTTCTTCTGTCTCAATGATTATTTGTCTTCAAACACTGACTCTTTCATCTGGTTGATCAAGTCTTCAACTAAAGTTTTATTGAGTCTTTCAGTCCAACTATTATATTCTTCAGGCCAAAAATATTATTTTTAATATACTTTTTGTGTTTTCATTCAGTTTCCCATTTTGTTTATTTATTATTTTCCTGACTTTTGTTCAGTTATCCAGACAAGTCAGTTGGAGACATTCATACATAGCCTACTCCTGGAATCTGCAAGCAGGTTGCATTTCTACTGACAGATGCAGCTGGGTTGTATCCATAAGTGGGCAGGGTTGGAGTCTGGCCTATGGGAAGCCCTGTTGTCCCCATGCTGAGTCCCTCCACAGTTAAGTCTGTGGCCAAGCCTCAGACACAAGCATTCATTGATCCTCCCAGGACCCTGAACAAAAATAAAAACAAACAAACAAACAAAAACTGTCTCTAAGTCCATGATTGAGAGGGGATGGAGTTGAATTGTGGGGCTAATTCTGCATCTGTAGTCAGTCGGTGATCAGTGGTCCTGTTATCCAGGGCACAGGCAACATGGTTTTCGCCTGAACTGTGGTGTGCGGGGGGCACGGTGCTAGTGGTAGGAGCGAGGTCAAATTGGACTAAAGTCCACAAGGGGACAGAGTTGCCTCCAGCTCTGCAGCTGGCCCAGCTTTCAAGGTGCCTTTCCTCAGCCTCCAGTCAACTGAAGTATCGCAAACACCTAGGTCCTGAAGCTTTCAGAAAGGCAGTTTATCTATAGATAGTCACCAAATCACTTGCTGTGCTTCTAACTTTCTGACATCATGTCCTTTAAAATTTCTTTCATTAGCATCTTATTGTTGCCAACATAAAAGTCCTATACTTATTTTGCTAGATTTACTTCGGTGTTTTTTGAGGTTCTTGTAAAGTACATCTTAAATTTGGATGTGCTAATTGCTAAAATAGAGATATGTAATTAATTTTTGCATGTTGATTTCGTATTCTTTGACCTTATGAACTCTTGAAATTGCTTCTTAGTCCTAAGAGGTTTTATTTTATAAATTCTTTGGGATCTTCTACATAGACCACCATGAAATCAAAAAAGGGAACAATTTTATTTTATAATTTCCAGTTTGTTTTTTCTTTTCATTTTTGCTTTTCTTTTTTTTTTCTTGACTTACCACACTATCCAGAAATGATGAGAGTAGACATTCTTGTCTTATTCTCAGCCTTAAAAGTTATTCAGTCTAAAAAGTTTGATGCTAGTTGTAGTTTTTTTAAAAATATAAACATTGTTCATCAAATTGAGAAGTTCTTTCTAGCTAGAATTCCCTGGGAGTTTTGGTCACAGATAGGTTTGAATTTGCTAAGTATTCTCACCACACAGTGCATATGATCAGCTTTCTTGTTTTGAGTATTAGTAATGTGGGTCATATTGATTTTTTTTTAATATTGAGTCAGCCTTGGACTCTAGGAAAAAACTTGAACATTGTGTTCATTCTTTTTACATACTGTTGAATTATTTTTGCTAATGTTGTGTTAATATTTGTATTTGTATTCATGAGGCATATTACTCTATAGTTTTTTTTTTAATAACCTCAGTCCTGTTTATTTTAGTGTCACAGGGTCTAAGTAGTTGTCTGGCTGGCACCAAATGTGCTTCTCCTGCTTAATTCTATCAAGTGGCTGGGAGTAGAGGCATGCACTATGACATCAAGTGAAATTACTCTTAAGCAATATTTAATATTGAAAGGACAGGAGTATTCTCACTTCATGAAGTAAAGTGTTTCATTTTATAGATGCCTTCTTAGAAATCCCTGCCAAAAAAAAGCGCATTGTGCTGTGACTTTCACTCCACGAAAAGTACTTCTGGATCTCATAGTTGCTTTTTTGTATTCTTTTTATCTGATTTTAATGTGAGGGTAACATTTGCTTCATAAGATAAGCTAGAAAAAGTTTCTCCCTCTTTAGTCTTTAGAAAAAGAGTTGGTAGAATTTAAGATAATTCTGTAAATGGATAATAGAAAACTTCGATGAAACCATCTGTGTCTGGGGATTTGTTTTTCAAAATTAAATTACAAATTCAATTTCTGTAATAGTTAAACATTATTTGAAATATTTACTTTTATTTAGTGAGCTGTAGTAGCTGGCATTTTTCAAGAAATTGGTATATATGGTCTAAGTTGTCAAATGTTTTGAAGTTGTGCTCAGCATTCTCTTTTTAGCCTTTGTATGTCCATAATGTCTTTAGTGATATTCATGTTTCATTTCAGATGCTGGTAGTTTCTGTCTTCTCTCTTTTCACCTTTTCCAGGTCAATTCGTCTTCAATGTTTTTCAAAGAACAAGGTTTTTGTTTCTCAAATATTTTTGCTTTCAATCTTACTGATTTATGGTCTTTTTATTCTTTCTGGTAACTTTATCTTATTGATTTATGGTCTTTTTAGTCTTTCTGGTGACTTTGGGTTTATTTTGCTCTTCATTTTCTAGATTTTTAAAATGCAAATTTAGTTTATTGATTTGACACTTTCTGACTGTTCTAATATATACATTTAGTGCTAATGCATATGCTTCCTTCTCACCACTGCTTTATTTGTATCACACTTATTTTGGGATAATGAATTTTCATTTTCATTCAAGTAAGTGTAGTTTTTATAGCCCTGAGACTTCCTTTTTGATTGATGGGCCACTTACAAATATTTTGCTTGAACTGCAAGTCTTTAGAGATATTTCTGTTACCTTTCTTATTAACTGCTAACTATTAACTGTCTAATTGACCTCTCTTATTGAATCCATTGTTGGACAACAAAGTCAGATGTATTTGAAGTTTTTAGGTTTGCTGAGACTTGTATAATGGTCCAGAATATAATTCATCTTTTCATTTGTCCTGTGCTAACGTGGAAAGCTTGTGTGTTCTTCTGTTGTTAGGTGGCGTATTCTGTAAAACTTTAGTCCTGCTGTTGATGGCATAGTTAGTTTCTCCATATTCTTGCTGAATTTTAGTCTATTGGTTCTATCAACTTTGAAGACAGAAGTTTTAAAGTCTCTAATGGTACTCATTGATTTGTTTCTATGTCTGTTCCATTCTGTTTTTGCATCATGTATATTGGATTTTGTTACTTAATGCCTACACGTTTAGGTTGTTCTGTCTTGTTGGTCTATTGATATTCTGATAATTACATAATTTTCTTCTTTATTCCTAGTTTTCTTTGCTCTGAAAAATATTTCATCTGATGTTAATATAATTGTGCCTTTGGATTAATGCTTTATGGCATATCTTTTATCATCCTTTTGTTTTCAGCCTGCACATGTGATTAACTTGGCACAGAGTTGGGTCATGGGTTTTATTTTGGGTTTTTGTTTTGCTTTTTGTTTGATTTATCTACCATTTTTAATTGTGCATTTATATCATTAATTTTATTTATATAGTAAATTATAAATCATCTATTTTATCTATATTTTATGTTTTGTTCATCTCTGATTTTATTTTATTTTATTTTCATTTTGCTCTTTTGGGGTATTTGAACACTTAAAAATTCTTTTGATTTATCGATAGTGTTCTTAAACATGTGTCAATATACAGGTTTTTAGTGGCTATTCTGGGTCTTATGTTATATGTACATATCTTCATACAGTCAATTATATTGCCTCTTACTAATCCAAGTAAAGTGTAAAATTCTTATATCTCTTTACATCCCTTTACTTTTCCTATTTATAATATAACAACCTTGGGTATTCCTGGTACATACATTGAGAATGACATTAGGCAACGTTAGAGCTTAGCACTGTCGGTATGATTTAGAAGACTCAAGAGGAGAAAGAAAGTCTATTGTGTTTGCCTACATTTCTGGTCTGGTATAGTTTCTTACTTTCTGGTGATTTAAGAATTTCTTTCAGTCTTCCACTTTGGCTTAGAAAACTTCCATTAGCCATCCTTTTAGAGCAGGTCTAGTGGTGACAAACTCTTAGTTCTCCTTTATTTATGTTTTGACGTCTCTTTATTCCCAAAGAATATTTTCTCTGGATATATAATTTTGAGATGATAGATCCCTTTTTTTTTTTTTTTTGGACATTTGAAAACTATTGCACTTGTTCATACTGGTCTTTGTGGTTTTCAATGGGAAATTATTGTCATTCATTATTGCTTTTCCCCTATAAATAATGCATCATTTCTCTCTGCCTGCTTGAGAATTTGACTTTGTCTTTAATTTTTAGAAGTTTGACTATGATCTGTCTTGGTGTGTCTTTTGCATCTATATATATTTTTTGAGGGGTGTTGTTTGTTTTTCTTTGTTTTTTCTTCAAGTGGTCTCTTTCTGGGACTTAGATAAATACAACACCCATTATTATAGTCCTACATGTTCCTAAGGCTGTATTTCCTCCTATCTATTTTCTTCCTTTGGATGATTTCCATTGTTCTACCTTCAAGTTTTCTACTTCTTTCTTCTCCCCATCAGTTCTTATGTTAAGCTCATTTTTCAACTGGCAGCTTTGGCTACAGCATATTTTAGTTCTAAAATTTCCCTGTCCATATCTTATATTTCCTCGCTGAAGCATTGTATTGTTTTGCTGAAATTTTCTGTGTTCTTGGCATGAGTGACTTTTTCTTGAAACCAAGATATTTTGGGAATTGCATTGTAAAACCCTAGATCTTACTTACATCCTATAGGTCTTTTGTGACACCACCCTGGTGATTGAAGTAGGGTACTGCTTCATTTCTGCTGAGTGGGTTTGGAAGGTCTGGCATCATCTCTATTGATTCAGGGTAGGGGTTATCATAGTTACTGCAGGGTAGAGATGGGAGCTGGAGCTGCTCACTATGTCATCCCTGATGCCATGCCAGCAAGGGATGAGGGATGCTAGTTGCTCCTCACATGTGGCAATGAGGCTAGGGAGCTATGTGGCTTTGTTACCACTGAGTGGGGTTGAAGTTCTGAGTTTACACAAGACTTCTTCTGATATTGTGTAGCAACCTAGAAACGATGAAAGTCTGTTCTCCATTTCTCCTTGCTGGAGATGTTGAATACAGGTATAGGTTTTTATGTGTTTCACTTGGGTGAACAGTTATGGTCTGAAAATTTCTTTATTGAAATATTTCCCCTTTCCTGATCCTTTAGCTAGAGGAAACAGGCATTGGGTAGGGAAGGGTTGTATTTCTGGTTTCTGGCTACTTCATATTCAAGACTGAAGTGCATAAGGCAGAAATAAAACTCTAGGAATTCTCTGCTATGTCATTTATTGAGACTGAACACCCCCTGCCAGTTTCTTGCTTCTCCTTGTATGAGAATCTGCTTTTGTCTCTTTTGCACAGAATATCCAGGATATTTAATTGTATTTGGCAAAAAGAGAAAAATATCTCAACTCCATCTCTGTTGAAGGAGATGTCCAAGCCATAAGAATTTTATTTATTTATTTTTGCAGCACCAGGGATTAAACTTGACAGCCTCACGCCTGCCAGACAGGCGTTTAAGCCACTGAGCCAAACTCCCGGCAGCCATAAGAATTTTGAAGGACAAAATTCTGAATTGTTAAATGGTGTAACAGGAATTGATAGGAACACTCGAATAAAAAATAAATAAACAAAATAAAATAAAATAAACATGCTAAGTGGCCCAGATCCTCTCAATCTACACCTGTCTAAATCTACACCTCTAAATGTTTGCTCTACCTTAACTGTTAGTTTTTCCTTAATCAGTTTCTGCATTGTCTCTGCTCCTTTTGTATATCTATGCTTTAAATTTAAGATTCTATTTTACAGTTTTTTTCTAGTGGGCAGAATGCTTATGCGAAGTTACCTTATTAGCTACCAACTTCATATATCTAACCTGTAGGTTGTTTTGTTTCCCACATGATCAGTGCTGATCCAGTCAATATGGGTCAATATAGCAAAATCACTGGTCAGTAAGTAGGCAAAATGATCAACTAAAGATCCATGTTAAAAAAAAAATCAATGAGAATTTGTCAGCAAATGTTGAAAAATTACCCAACTGGAAAAAGTCTTATAATATCTCTGGCTATTTAATATTTCAAAATAAATACCAGATAGATGAATTGTATAATTAAGTCATTTTAAAGTAAGACTACATATAAGAGAAAACATGAGTAATAAGGGTATAAATACACTTTAACATTCTATATAAAGATGATTGCCTTTAACAGATAAATAATTCTTACAAACCAATTAAGAATATGGCTATTATTACTAAAAAGTCATTAGGGAAAGGCCCAAAGAGATCATGTGCATTAAGAATCTAAATAACTAGCAAATACAGAAAAAAGCATATGTTCTGAACTAACTAGAGAAATGAAAATTGCTGTGTTTCCATCTTGGTTAATTAGATAGCTCTTTAGATAAAAAAAAAAAAAAAAAAAAAAAACTCTAGGTAGAGCAAGACCCTGATTTACAAACTTACTTGTGATAGGAATGTAAATTTAATAGCAGAAACTAGTACAAACTTTTTGGTGGAAATTTTGACCAAATGTATCAAAAATCACAAAGATTATCACTTCTTTAGACCAAATAATTCCCCCTTGGAAAATACATCTTAAGGAAAAGAAAATTAGCATAAAAATGGTGTAAAGAAGTGTTAGAATACTAAATAATAATGGTGTAAAGAAAATTAGCATAAAAATGGTGTAAAGAAGTTTTAGAATACTAAATAATAATGAAGTAAAGAAGCTTTAGAATAATAAAGATTCTAATAATGAATTGATTAACTAAAAAGCAATATATTCGTAAAATAGAATATCATGTAGCCATTACATACCATGCTGCATAAGAATACATATTACCATGGGAAAATGATTTCAATTCATCAATAATTGAAAAACAAAAATTAGAGCTGAATTTGGTGGCACACACCTTTAATCCCAGCACTCGGGGGGCTGAGGTAGGTGGAGTGTTGTGAATTTGAGGCTGGCTTGGGCTACAACGTGAGAAAGGCTGACCTGAACTATACAGTGTGACCCTGCCTCAAAAATAATAGGGCTGGGAGTTTGGCTCAGTGGCTTAAGTGCCTGCTTGGCAGGCATGAGGTTGTGAGTTTGATCCCCAATACTGGCAAAAAATAAGTTAATTAATTAAATTTAAAAAAATAAAAAACAAAAATTAGATTACAGAGTAGTTTAGACCCTACAGTTATTTTAATACATAAAATTTTCATTAAAATAACACTAAAATATAGTACTTGAAAAATTAGTACTGGAATTATTAATTTTGTTTTTCTTCTTTTTTTTTTTGTTTTCAATACATATTACAACAAAGCCTACTATTGCATTGACAATAAAGCAGGGATGCCTCCCATTGCTTAATGGTATCATCTTAATGTAAGCTTTTCCTGGATTTCCATTCTGCTATCCTTTGGGTTTTAGTTTTCATTTTTATGCCTTTTGCTTCATCAACATGAGATGGCAGTCATACCTGTAGATATCACTCACACACAAATATTCCAGGCTAGAAGGATGAAGAGAGTTGTTTTTCAGAAACTCCCTCCAGCAGACATTTGCTAACATCTCACATGGACATCCAAAGCTACAAGGAAAAATGAGAAATAAATATTTAGCTTTCCAGACACTTAAACTAGAAGATGGTTGGAAAGAAGAGGCTAGGAATGAATGGATGCAGAGTGAGCCAACTGCAGTTTTGACATAGTATTCGTATGTAGAAAATTAAAAGCATATTTTGTAGAGTGCATGGATTGAATACAGTGACAACCAAAATATGCAAGAATTGTGTTTTGCGGTGCTTCTAAAAAGTACTTGTGACATCTGACCATTAAAAGGAGTTAGGAGATGTACTTACAAACTATTCAGCCTCTGATCCCCACATTGTAGGGGTGCAATGCTATAAATTGAATGTCTTTATACTGAGAAAAGATAAGAAGGTTGATGTCAAATACACGTATCTCTATCATAAACTCTTTCACGGCCACTTTGTTGTACGGGACAAGGAAGAGTACTTGCAAGCTGGATTTGATTACATGAAACCTAACTCAGCCATCCAGTGATTGAAAAAAAAAAATCATCAAAAAGCAAAATCTGTTGTACAACTGAAGACAGTAAGCTCTTAGACCAAAAGCAAAGTCTGGAAGTCAGGAGATCTGAGAGTTCCATCAGACTCTGCCACTAAACAGCTATGTGCCCTTATGCACACAATTAGCTGCCACAAACTTCAGTTCCTAACCCTTAAGGTGGGGTGGGGGTCGTAGGGAAAATATCTCTGAAGGATTTGAGTATGAAATGACTGCCTCCTACAATAATTGATATCTTAAAAAAATTAATAACTGCAAAGGTAAAGAGTCACAGTAAACCTCTCACTGTGAGTTGACAGAAAAGAACACAGAGAGATCTGCAGGAACAGAGACGTGTACAGACATTGGCCTTGGTTCAGCTGCCGTGGTTCATAGGAGATGGCACAATCCACAAGAAAACACAATGAGGCAAATCTTTAGAGCCCAATAAAACTCTGTCAACATTATTATTTGCACAATTGGAGAAATAGCTTAGCAATGAAGTTTATAGAGGCCTCATCCCAACTCAAAGCCTGGAGTCCTTGTTTATTTCATTTTACAAACTGAAAAAAAAAATACATCTCAGAAGTGAATTAAATCACATAGTCAGGAAGTTGTTAATGACAAGCAATAAAATCTTTCAGTTCAAGGATCAGAGACCATACAAAGAAGCTTTCATTCATACTACTGGACTGCATCAATCTTCAGGTTCATTTGAAAGTTACGACTGTCAGTCGAGGCTATGTTGGAGTTAGAATTCTTGCTTTAGATCTTTTTGACAGTCAAGATGTTACTTAACCTCTCTATGCCTTGGTTTTTCATCTGTTAAACAGGGACAATAATTGCATGTACCTCTTAGAACATGATGAAATCTAAAATTTCCAACCCAATGCCTGACTTTTAGTTAGTTATTATCAGAGAAGTAGATTTTAGCTTTCTAATAACTTAATGAATTTCCAACTAAGCTTACAAACTGTTAAATACTTGGTGACTTGTGGATTTTTCAATTTGTGAAATAAAGTTTCTCTTTGGAGAAATGTACAGAATTGGAAAAATAGGTTTACTACAAAGTTTGTGAAGTTTTTAATGGTTTATTGTGTTTCTTTACCTTTGCAGTCATTTCATACTCAAAGTACTTCAGAAATATTTTCCATTCGACCCCCACCCCATCTTATGGATTAGGAACTGAAGTTTGTGGCTGTTAATTATGTGTGTAAGGGCACACTTTCAAAGATAATTATTGTTATGCCAGCTGTTGTTGCCTGAAGTCCTGAGCTGCCTCTTGGTGCTGTCTAGGTAGCTCCACTTCTGGGTGGAGGCACAGGACAAAAAAGTTGTGAAGTGAATAGAGAAGAAGCAGAGATACATCACTGCATTCATCTTAGACTACGTCACTCAACACAAACTGACAATTTAACTGCAATCATCACGGAGTCAAAACTAAAAGGATTGTAAACTATTGTTTATTCCTATTTATTTTAGCTAGAAACCTCCCCAAGATTCCTAATGGGTGGTCTGCTTCCAGGTTTTATGTATGAAATTTTAAAAGGACTCTCAAATCAATGGGGCAAAAGCTAGGTTGTCCATTAAATGGTGTTGAAATAGCTACTTAACCATCGGAAAAATACAGTTAGAACATCATCTAAAACCAAAACACAGCACAAATGAGTTTTATATATATTGCTACCAGAGATTGAACTCACAACCTTGCGCCTGCCAGGCAGGCACTTACACCACTGAGCTAAATCTCCGGCCCTGTTTTTTGAGACAGAGTCTCATTATGCAGCTCAGGCTGGCTTTAAACTCACTTTGTAGCCCAGCCTGGTCTCAAACTCACCACGATCCTCCTGCCTCAGCCTTACAGGTGTTTGGATTAAAGGCGTGCACCACTATGCCCAGCAAATGAGTTAAATATTTAAGGACTGATAGGAACAGATTAAAGGACTGAAATATTTAAAAACTGAAATATCAGATTAAAATTAAAGATGAACAACTGTAGTACTCTAATATGGGAAAAGGCTATATGACTATAATACTAAGAACAGAAATTAAAATGTGAAATACGATTGTTGATAGCATACAAAAATGTAAATCTTTCTTTTATTTATATAAATACCATAGGCAAAATACCTTAAAAGTAACCACTTCAGTAAATTGGGTTAAGTGGTTTCTATCTTAAAGGTAGAAAGAGCTTTACTAAATGAATTAGGAAAGAGATAACCTGTTCCTTCCTTCTCCTTCCTCCACTTAATATGGTAATGGTCAAAAGCAATACACTTTAAAAAAGAAAAAAGGCATAATGCTAATAAACATGAAAGAAATCCATCCTTTCCTGTGCTCAGTCATTTCTCATCTACAAGTTATCAAAGATAAAAAGCAACCACATTTTATGTTGAGGAAATCAGTGTACAGGTAGCACACAGCTATGCACGTGAGCACTAGCAGTGGAAAGACTCATAAACTTTGTGGAGAGTTATTGAGTCATGTGGACAATTTTTTAAGAGAAAAGTCCTCAATAACTGCTAATACTATATTGTGACAACTTCTGACATTTTTTTCTTAGAAAATTAGCAATTACATGCCCAAAGATTTTAACTGAGATTGTTCATTACAGCATAGTTTGGAATTTCAATATAGGATGTTAAAGAGTTATCTGTCATTAGAAGTTGATTAGTAAATTTCTAAATTACAAAATACTTTGAACTTCTAAGACAAATTCATTGATGTCAAATGATATCTAAAAAATGAAAAATGATAAAACAGGAGTATTTTGTAAGGTATATTTATATCAAAATTCTGTGTCTTGGTATGTTTAGCATTTTTAACACACATACATGAAAGAATATTAATGTATTATTAAAAATAAATATTAAGGTCAAGACTCCTCAGGTCTATAAAGGTCATAAAAACAAGAAGTGACTGAGAAATTGTTGCAGATCCAAGGAGCCTAGCAGGACATGGAAACCAAGTACACTGTGGTACCCTGGACTGGATCCTAGAACAGAAAGAGAATATTAATGGAAAAACTGATGAAATCCAAATTAAGTCTGGAGTTTAGTTAATAGTAATGTTCCTATGTGAGGTTCTCAGTTTTGAAAAATGTACCACAACAATGTAAGGCATGAGCAATAAAAGAGACTAGGAAAGGCATGTGGGAATGCTCTATAAACTATCTTTACAACTTTTATGAAAATCTAAAATTACAGTAAAAACTATTAAAATATCAGGACTTTTTTTAAAGGTGTGTCAACTTGAGTCATACTGGAGTGAGGGACAAAAAGACTTTCAGATTCTATGTATATAATGTACAGTGACTATGCATATTACAAATACAGGATAAACTGATTTTAAAAATGAAACAATATTATTGAAGTACATCTGTAAACATAAAGCAATAAAAAATTAAATTATGATGCATCTTGCTCTTCCTTAAATATTTTTTTAGAAGTTGAATGTTGGGCTTTGCTTGCTGTCATACTTCAATTTTAAAAGCAAACATAAATTCCTGATAGGATAAAAGTAGAGAACATCTCTGAAGGTGGGCATGAAGCAAGTGGAACCCCCAAATCTCTGTTCTAATGAGTTAGAATCAGGATCATGTACTTTGATATTCATCCACTGCTACTGAAATCTTCTGTACCATATAGCCATAATGAACATACACTTAGTTGCTTAAATTTAGTCAAGATTTTGCCTTGAACAAAATCTGTAAACTGAAGAAAATTGGGGGCCACAAAAAATTTCTTCTTTGTTGTCTACAACTTTTTATTTTAGTGATAAAATTAAGTACCATAAATATTCCTTTGGTCTAAATACAATCCATCACATTTTGCCTCTGTTTAGATCAGCCCACCAAAGACAGAGGATAAGAGTCTTGATAGAATTCAAAAGAAAAAGATAGCAAGAGAAAGAAAGAGAATAAATTAATAGTATGAAATATTCTTGCTGGGTTGGTTTTATAATATGATTTTCAGAGAAAATGACAGCCTACTGAATGAAAGAAAATAGAAAATCACTAATTTTAAACACTGCTATTGGAAAATTGGAGACAAAATGCAAACAAGCATTTTGCCTATTTTATGTTTATCACATAATCACAGTACTACCATATTTGGAGTAAAAAGCCTAATATTTGATACAAATGTGACTAATATTTATTATAATATTTTGGACATGTATATTCATAATACAAGATTTTTATCTGCTTGTCTTATCCAGAAATAAATATGATGGATGGTTTCCAAGCTGTAATTTGGGTTTATAATTATGTAAATACCACATTATAATTGAGTTCCCAGTAGCTTTTAAGCTCATGGAGATTAGGCATGTCTGATGCCAGTCAGCCTCAGAAGCCCTAGGGATAGAACTGCTTGATCCGCATTCCCATGGGCCTCCCATTCCTGAGGGTATATTTCAAGAGTCTCAGAGACTTACAGTTTTCAAGGGCCTCCCTTGAAGGCACAGTGGCTTATGCCTAGAGGCAGTTAGTGATGCAATTGGTGAGAACATGAGGCTCCAATAGGAGCCTCAAGGAGAGGTGCCTTGTGCCTAGCATTTCTGTGCATAGAAAAGCCTTATCAAGGTAAGTGATCCGCTCATCATGAAGCATGAAGAATAAATAGCCATTTCTCAGGGGAACAGAAGACCAGGGAAAAGGAACAGTGGTCCAAGCAGAGAGGTCAGTATGGTTGAAAGGCTAGGCAGGAGATGAGTGAGGATGTGATGGGCCCAAAAGAGCTGGACAGAGAAAGCCAGATGAAAGAGGTAAGAACCAGGGTCCGAGCTGGGGAGCAACCCCATCATGAAGGGCCTCTGAAGGAGGATGGGTTTCATCTCAAGGATGCTATGGGTTGAACTGTATCTCCTAAAACTCATACACTGAAACCTTCATAATTTGATACTTTAGAATGTGGCTGGATTTAGAAATACTGTTCTCAAAGAGGTAATTAAAATGAGATCATTAGTGTGGATCCTAACCCAATGTAACTGAGGTCTTTATAAAAGGAAGAAATTAGGACTCAGAGATATATAGAAGGAAGGCCCAAGAAGAAGTTGCTTACCACTACGCAGCAAGGAGACTGCCTTCAGCAGAAACTGGCATGTTCAGTGCTGACCGCTAGAACTGTGAGAAAATAAATTTCTGTTGTTTAAGCTACCTAATCTGTAGTATGCTGCTATGGGAGCCCTAGGAAACTCATAAAAATGGCAATGAAGTGCTCTGAGAAAGGGCCAGACAGGGAGAGGATGGTTAGCTTTATCTCACTGAACACTCCCTCTGGTTGGTAGACAGAATGAGTTGAGGAAAATAAATCTGAAGACAGTAGATTCTGTAGCCACTCCAGCATCATGAGCAAATGCAAGTTGGGGCAGACTGAGCTCAGCAATATGTGGGGGCTACCTTCTAAACAGATAGCACAAACTGTGTGTCAATAGCTTGTGTAATACACACTGCGTAACTGCAAGCCTGTAAGATGGCACCCATAATAAGAGACAGGTAAGGCAATCAAAGGAAGGCAATAGATTGGAGAGAGATTTAGAAAATAATCACATTTGAAGATTGGTTGGATGCTACCAGTGAGGAAAAGGAAGGACCAAAGGATGAAGCTGGGTGCAGTCCTGGGAAGCTGGAGCAGTAAGGCACCTGCTGACATAAGAAATCAATGAGGAAGAACTGAATTGGAGAGGACTGAGTTTGTTTTGGCTACAGGTTTGAGGACCTAAATTGAGTTATTAAGTGAACATTTTCAATAAAAAATTGGGCATATGAAGATATGGATTTTCATATGGATCATGATTTAGAGAACTTTCTACTTTAACCTAGGAAAGTTGATAAGAACATATGGAATAGTATGTAAAACAAAAAAACAACATGAGAGAAATAAGTTCTCCTGATACCACTCTTTTAAATCACAGGCTCATTACGGGAATATAGCACGCATGAGAACAAAACATTGCCATTCTCTTCCCTGCTTCTGCACAGACAGTCCTAAGTACAGATGGCTCCTCATACTCAGCTCTATGAGACTTGGGGTGCCCTGGATGCAAAGAGAGTGTGAGCACAGAGTGATCTCATTCACCTGGGATGAACTGGGTATCTGCTATAGGATAGGTACTATGTTTGTCAATAAAAACAATTACGCTTCCCTCTATTTTCAGAACAATCAGATGCTTGGACTGTTGTATCCATCCAATAGTGATTCTAGCAGCAGCAGGGAAGAGCAAGATTAAGATTTTGCTGATGTCCCAAGGGAAATCAGAAGACCTCTCAACAGTTTCCCACACCTGTCTTGGTAAAGGGACTTAATTATCCCAGAGATGCAGAAAGAAAGCATAAAATTCTACAAAGTTCAGTTTAGATCTTCCCTGGTCCTATGTCTTTAAAATGTCTTTTATTTTTGCCCAGCAGGAATCTTTCAAGGTACAGTTTCTTCTCTTTCTCAGGGTTCTGAACATCAATGAAAAATATATTGAGAGTTTTGAAGGTCTCTTTCTAACACACTCCTCTGACTCTTTAGGCAGGATATAATGAACAAAGTCCATTGATGATTCACGTACTGAGTAAGATCACTATTGTAAGTATCGGCTACTGAACAGAGTCCACACACGGTGATGTCTCACTGACCAGAGCTCAAAATAGCTGTGGATCAATACTCCCTCAGTTTGTCTTTTTTTTTTTCCAACACTAAGCATTCTCATAAGAATCATCTCTCATAAAAAGGCTACAATATAAGATGTACAAGTGTGGGAGACTGTGAAATATCAGCAGTGTTCAAAAAATAAGAGAAAATAAACTCTTTGTTGGGGTCTTTGCAAGAAATTTGGGCACAATTACAGAAAGTCTATTAGATCAACAGAGATGCTCTCATTTGTATTTGTATTTCCTGAGTGCATAGTTGAAGTTGAGAATTGGAAAAAGTAAAAACAAACTCACTCTCTTCCTCCATTATTGTCACATGTAACTGAACGTCCAGCATACTGTGACTGAAGGAGGTCCTCTGCAACTCATAGTGCTTTGGTTGATATTTATCTGAGTTGAAGTTCAGACAATGATAGACATCATTCACTCTCCAAGTATCTTTTCCCATCCATTACAGTTGCTGGCAGAGGTGGTTTGAGAATTATGGCTTTAACCAAGACAAGCTGAGGCGGGAAAGGTTTTCATGGGAACAGTATCTGAATGCCTTCAGGTATTGTGCATACCTGAAGAAACTCCTTGGGGTTACCTGAAAGCAATGACTAGAACATAGGAAAAGAGGCTTAATTTTTTCCTGATCTCAAAGTATTATAATTTGCTACAGATGTATATAGAATTCTATTACCAACCCCAGTCTAGAGACGTAAGGGCAACACCATCTAAATACAGATACTTTCAAATCCTTCTGGGAACCTGGAATCAGATTATGTTGATATTCTAGAAGAATACTTTTAACATGAAAATAACCATTTATGTTGATATTTGACTTATGATGACAGTTTGTTCAGGTTAGTAGTTCCATAAAGAATAAAAAATTCTAATGTAAGAGATTACAGGAAAGCAGGAAACTTTACTCTTTTGGCAGAAAAAAAAAGCAAAATATCCATCCATGATTAAGAAGTCAACAATCCTGAAGAGAGCTATAAAATCCAGTTTGAAAGCAGTAGGGAAATCCAAAATGAATCATCTAAACATACCCTTGTGAAAGAATGGTGATGTGGAAGGAGAGATTAGACCCAAATGAGAGCAAAAGGTTGAGGTGGTTTCTCCCAACTCCAGGTCATTTGATTCTTAAGTATTCCAAGGGGATATTCCAAGTTCTCTTATTTGTTTATTATTATTATTATTATTATTATTATTATTATTATTATTTACCCTTAGTCAACACAATTTATTTGAAATGAGAAAACAGCTGGAAAAGTTTTGTTCGTAGAGATGTGACAAAATTTTATCCAGTCCAGAGAAAAAAAGAAGGCAAATTCCACAAGCTGAAATTCTAGAAAGATTATTCTACATGGATTGTGTGTCATTACCCAACACTGACCTGTCTTTTTAATCATATTTTAACATGGATGAGCTGCCTAAAACACAGCCAGGCTTTTTATTGCATATAGTGAGATTTTGTGTCCAGTTCTCATGAACTAGGTAGGGGAGGGCAGAGCTGACAGCTCAAAATCCATTAATAGCAGATAAATTCTTCTGCAGTGCCTCAAGCAGTGCTTCTCAACTATCATCTATGCATAGATCTCCACGAATATGCAAAAATGCAGATTCTGATTCAGAAAGTCTATGATGAGGCCTAAGGTTTCACATTTCCATATGATGCTGAAGCTTCTTGTCCAAATTACCCTTTTTAGCAAGTTGACTGTTCCTGTCACATTCCATAGATGGAGGAAAATTTTATTGCCTTGTCTCACTTTGAGCTGTAAGAAAAACTCATCAGCCACAGAAGCAATGATTTTTCTTATGTAAGGCATGGGTTTAATTATAGGCTTTCTGCATTTGATGTATAAGCATTATAGATGATCATCAGTATTTAATAAAGAAAGATAGGTATTGCGGTCAGAGTTTACAAGGGAAACAATTTAATACAGGACACATAACTTATAGGACTATTTTATAATATTTACCAAAACAAAAGGGTGTAGGAGATCTGTCTACACACTGGAGACCCAAAGAATCCAGCTGAGGGCTAGATCCCACAGCAATGTCCTCCGTGAGTCCAGCTGGAAGCCTAGAACCCACAACATTGTTTCATGCAAGTCTACATCAAGAATCTGCACTGGGAAGGCCCAAAGGTCAGTAGTGGAAGCTAGAAAGTCTATACCAATGGGATGAAGAATCTGTGCCACCAGGCTGAAGGATCTGCACTGGAGCCAGGAAACTATGCTTATGGCAAGGACCAAAGCTCCTCCAAAAAGAACCACAGCTGGCCTCAGTGACAGCAAAGACCCAAGCTCCTCCAATGATGAGCACAGCTAAGTTCATATCAGGAAAACCAGTGTGACAATCTTCCCCAAGAGAACCGGCAGTGCACCATCTTCCCCTCTAGTTCTCTTTTTATGCTATTGGCAACAATCCTCAGGTTGTCCCTCCACATCAGCACCATACTGATTCAGTTCAGATGGGTTACAAGTTGACCATTAGTTAATCACAGTGGGGATATACTTACATTATCCCTTTTATCTGTCATAATTACAAAATAATACGTTGGAAAATACTGAATTTGTTTAGAAGTCTGCAGTTACTGGCAAACTGGCCATGTGAAGATTCTCATTTCCGATGTGCTTTACTGAAAAGCTTGAAAACTGTATTTTACCATTTCATAGAAAAGAGAGTGCTGAGTTGAGATTCAGAAGACTTGAAAGCATTTCCCAGATCTGCCAATCACTCATTATATGACTTCAAGAAATATGTTCTACCTTTCTGAGGTTCAGATGGGAGATGAACAAGATTGATTAGATATCCCTTGGGAATCCTTTTGGTTTTAATGTTCCATGTGCTACATAACGTGTGGAAACATAATTCCTCACCAATGATTTAGTAGTTGCCTCATTAGAGGCTGGAATTGGTTGGCTGTTAATAGCATCCATAGTTTCATGTCGATGGAAACAGAGAGGCAAATGTGTAGTGGATGTAGACTGTTCCTTTGAAGTCAGACAGAAGTAGTTTCAGATCCTGACTCCTTGTGTCATAAGTTACATGGTAATGCCAAAATGACTTACTGCATCTGAGTTCCAGTGATGTCTATAATGTCTGATCCATAAAATGTGTGAGAAAACAGAATGGCTTCATTGGAATATTACCAACTGAGTGATAAACTGTTCTGGTTTTCTGGGAACCGAAAAGTTTCCCAGAAGGTAGGCCTTTCAGTGGTAAAAGTAAGATAGTCCTTGGCAAACTGAGATGACTATATTCCCTAAATTTACAAATGCCACCTAAACTAAGCCTATAAGACACTTCGATGAGTGTTAACCATGATTACTAATAATGTAAGAAATACATGGAGTTCAGAGTGACCTTGTAATTAAGCAGAACACAATCCAAAATTGTCTTTCTAAATCCTGATATCAACTCTAAAGATTATATGGTTTTTCTTCCTGAATAAAAGACTTTGTAAATGTGACATACCAAGCAATACGAAATGGCTACCCTTCTTCAAAATAACATTTATAATCAAAGGACGATTTTGCCCTCCAGTAACCAGCCTGGATTAAGGGATACTGATGCAGCTACAGGCGGGAATGTCAGTGTTCAATAATTCTATTGGATGGGGCTCCAGCCAGAAATGTGAGCAGCTGTCACATCTAACTCCCATGTCAGATGCTGAGGCTATGCCAGCATCCTTCTTTTCCATCAACACATTCCAGATCTCATCCTTGTCGGGATATACACAGATATGTCTCCTAGGATTAGCATGAACCCTGTCTCTCACTATTGTTTCAGGAATTTGGGGAATTGTTTCTAGAATGTCTCACGTATACAATTCTGCACAGGCAATTGAATTAAATTTGCTTCATAGGTATTTCACTGGACTATAACCAATTTTGCTTTGGGAACTTTCCTCTCCTTTTCCTTTCTACTCCCTGCCTACCTGGACTACCCAGGACCTGGGTGTCCATCCCTCTTAACCACCTTCCTCCCAACTCTGCCATCTATGATTCTAAAACCATAGTAAATGTCAGCAGTTAGAGAATCTAAAGATGGAAGTCGACAAGCCTCTCAGATCTTCAAAGCCCTACAATAACTTTCTATTAAGTGCAGACCAAGTGAGGCTTTGGTTGTGTACACTTCTCCATTAAGGAGGCAAGTGAAGACCAGGGTGTATCTGAGGAAAGTATGGATACAGACATACAGGTTGTAAAGTCTGTTACCTGAAATGGAACGTTCTAGGCATCTGAAAGTTTTCCCATGTATGTTCTCCATCACTCTGAAGACCCAGAGGTTTTAAATTGGCCCAATGCTCATTGTAGATTTTTGGCAGAAGTCCTGGCCCTCTCATTTGGATATGAATGTCCCACAAAGTCATGAATGCTAGACTGTTTCACTATTGAATGGTGGTAAAACAATTAAGAGGCAGGACCTAGTGAAAGGTCTTTCAAATCACTGAGGATGTGCCCTTCAAAAATCAGATGCCAGTGCTTTCTTTTTCCTCTCTTTTGTTTGCCAGCCAAGAAATGGCATCTTTCCTCACCATCTATTCTCACCACAATATGCCACCATAGGAATAGAGTGATGGGACCAACCAGTCCTGGATAGAAACCTCTAAAACTGTGAACAAAGTAAACCTCTTTTTTTATAAGTTGATTATCTCATTATTTTTTATAGTAGGAGAAAGCTGACTAGCACACTCAGTATCTGAAAAGTATTGTCCATATGTCTAAAATTCTTAATAATAATAATAGATTCTGGGATGCTCTAATATTTTGGAGCATGGGGCACCATGTATAAAACCCAGAGATAAGCATCCTTTCTTATGAAATAGAAGTGAAGATTCTCAATGCTTGGAAAAGATGCCTGAAGACAAAAGTTGATCAAGAAATCATGTTCTTTTTTTCATATTTCAAGAGAGAAAAACAGATAATGTGAAGCGTGGCAGAAGTGCTTGTCTCACTGACTTGGTGGAACACTCACATCTTGAGTCAGAAAAGAAAGGGTAGCACCACTTAAAGGTCTGTGATCTGGTTGCTTGTGTAGTCAGGCATACCCTTCATAATCAAAATATGAACTTGGGAAGCCTGTTTTTCACTCCATAAAAACACCAGATAAGAAGTTAGGGATTAAGATTAAACCTCAGTGAAAATTGTATGTGCTCTCTTTTTATCTTAATAATAAAAAAAGGGATTTTATACATTTTATATACTGTTATTCTCATATCTGGGACACATTTAAATTTTGTTAGATTTGGAATTAGTTTGAATCTAGTCTTTACTATCGTCTTTTCTTAATCCATAAAGAATGATTCGTTTGGCTGCTGTTTCTTATTTTGTTGAACTTCTAACCATACCACAACACTATTTGTAAGAATATCTATGGTTTTGTACTGCCTGAGAGATAAAGTCCCAAATCTTCACATTAAAGACTTTCATAGTCTTACACCAGTTTTCTTTTCAGTCTCAGGCCTTTATTTTCTAGAAGCACCCAATTACCTGTTTGTTGCCAAGCACATCCTGTATTTTCTTCTTACTGTCCATTCAGCTACCCCATGGAACTACCTTCTCCATAAAGCTTTCCAAACATGGGCACTCCAGCAAAATGAGTCACTTTCTTCTGCTCCCAGGACTCTTTGTTCCAAGTCCTCTGCTTCCCCTGCTGGCCCATCATGGATGCCACTGTTCCATTTAAGTCATGTATATGACTCTCTTGCAAGGCTGGCTATGAAAATTACAAGTACAGGGATCACTCCCATTCCTTTTTATAGCTCCAGCGTTTAACATACAGTTTGACACATGGTAGATGTTCAACAAATCTACACAGAAAAATGTTTATTTATTAAATTCTCCATTGCATTTAGAAATGAGGAGGCAGAGTTGTCCTCTAAATCGTGGATACTTCTTTGGTCTGTTTTTAATTTATAAGCTTACTTAACTTGTTGTAAAGTGAAGAGTACCGTAAATCTTTTAAGACTAAATCTTTTCAGTTTAGGATAGCTGGTTAAGCACATGTTTTTAATCCCCTTCTCTTCACAAAGGTCCATAGGACTTCCATTCCTGCACACAGCAAAATTAGCAAAAAATCTGCGTTAGTTTTACAAAGTAGGGAAGGGTATTCTACATGAAAACAACTCAGAGGAATTTCTGCTAAATACAGTACAGATGCAAGAAGTTAGATGGAATCCACCCATAGTTTTAAGACATGCACAGCTGCCCCCACCTGATCTATAAACTGGAAAAGATCCTTTCAGAGAGTTTTATTAAATTTACCTAAATAAAGGTGTTGATGAGTCACTCAAATGTGGTGCTAAAATATTGCTGGAATGAATGGAAAAGCCGAGGTCAACTGACAAAGGTGAGAAAGGTTTTAAAGGCAGTCAATGAACAAACCACATGAAAGAAAATAAGACAAAGAATTTGAATGCAGGATAGATATTTAATGATTTTAAGTAATTATGGTTACTTTTCTTGCATGTAATAATGGTGTTTTGACTTTCTGTCACTACGAAAATTCTTGAAAGAATCAACTAAAAAAGTAGGAGAGGTTTATTTTGGTCACTGTTTTACAGACTTCAGTCCATGGTTGTCTGGCCCTGTTGCACATAGTGCACCATGGCTGGCATGCATGGCGAGTGAGCAAAGCAAGACACAAAAACAGGGCTAGGATCTTAATGTTACCTTCAAGGTCCTAGCTTTCCAGTGACCTATCTTCCTCCCATTAGCCCCTACCCCTAAAGGTTCTACCACTTCCCGGTGGTGCCTAAGGCTAGGGATCAACCCTTCAACACAAGCATGCTACTCATGTACTTTCGCATTTTTGTACTTTTTGTTGTTGATTTTTCTCTTCAACGTGGTTTCCAAGAATAGTGCTGAAATGCTGCTTCCTATTCTCAGCACAAAAAAAGCTATAATGTGTTTCACAGAGAAATTACATGTGTTAGATAGGCTTCCTCCAGACATTAGTAAATAGTGCTGTCGGGTATGCATTCAGAATTAATGAACCAACAATGCAAATTAAACAGGGTCCAGTCAGTTGACAAAAATGTTGTGGCCTGAGGGTCTTGGGAATTTATCCCTATATTTTCCCTAGGATCAATGATTCAGTATTCGCTAATTCAGTGTTCGCCTCAAACCTTAAAGAGGATAACTACCATTCATGGGTAAAGTGCAAGTCAAAAATTTACCACAACATAATCTTGGGGACTGGAAATTGGACTATAAATGAAACCAATTGGTCATGAGTGAATTGTTAAAGGTGTGTGATGAGTGCCTGACTGTCCAATATACTGTTCTCACAACTTTTGTATATATTTGAAAGTTCCCATAGCAAAAAGCTTTTGTTGTTTAAAGAGAACTGTACAGCAGAAACATGAGTTTGGATTTTCTACAGGCAATGATTAAAAAATCATTCAATGTATTATATAAAGAGATACAATTATTTAGAAGAAGAATGAATTAAATTTCATGTTAAGTATAAATGATCCAGTGCCATGTAAAGTCAGTATATACAAATCCTCAAAAGCAAAAGACAGTGAACCAGTGTGGGCTTTATAAATTGTAAGGTAATATCGAAACTTACATGTTGTTTTTAGAAAGTGAAAAGAAAAGGCAAGAGACATCTAAAGAAAAGACTATGCTCTACTATTCAACTGTAATAAAATTCAACTTCTAACGTCTGTTCTTGTTTATCCCACTAATAAACCTGCTTCAGGACCCCAGGATGGCTGTACACTCCTCTACTCCAAACTCATTTTGAGAGTTTGTAACAAGTCAAGTACACGGTCTAATACTCTATCATGTCCCCTATCTTTTCCCACCGAAATGTCTCAATTTGCTTTCAAATGTTCTGACTAATTCAACAGTTAATTTTACCCAAGTCAAAGCCTTTAGTTCACTCTGTCCTTACACATCTTCTGTAACAGTGTCATCCAAACGTTTTCTGAGCAGTTCTAGTGTTTCTGAAAAGAGTCCAGGAACACAAAGAGCAGGGTAAGCTAGTGTCCAGGGCTGCCACGGCAGCATAGAATGGCTCTGCTTTTGTGTTTCAGATTTTGGGTTTTCCAAAGCATTTTTCAGAGAGAAAACTCATTCAGCTTCTTAGGGAAAACAATTGAATAAGCCAAGCTCCCAAGACACATTTACGATGAGGGGTGCAGGGGCCCAATGGTATAAACTACCCAGCTGTTTCCAAAGGACCCCAGCTACCTCCAGGTGAACAATTCACATTCACTTGGCATCTCTCATTGTATTTTCTTATTTTTTAAAGTCTTGTTTGCAACCCAAATCAATATATCTTTCACTGAAATGCTTAGAAATGGCTAGATGTTTTGTGGAGTGCTATATGTTATTTTAATCTTTAGCTTGAGAAAGACTTTAAGAACTCCAAAAGATTTTTAAGTTATCATTACCATTACCATTTCTTGAGAGTCTTTTGTATGTGGATCATTTGCACTGGTTACTTTGCATTTATTTTTCTATTTAATGATCTCAATAAACTTGCAAAAGAGGTAGTACATTCCCATGCCTCAGCGGTCCTACATAGACAAGTGACAGACACCCAGAGCCACAGAGGCTCACAAAAGCCAGGTGTAAGAAATGAAGCCTGTCACTGGAATGAAGTTGCTGTGAACACCTGTGTGCAGGCTTTTGTGTACATATAAATTTTCAGTTTCTTTTGATAAATACCACAGAGTTCAACTGCTAGATTATATGGTAAGAGCTTGCTTTTGCTATCATGTTTCAGAGTATCCCCCAAGAGTTCATTTGTTGGAAATTTAATTCCTCAGGCAGCAGTGTTAGAAGGTAAGGTCTAGAAGAAAGCGTTTGGGTCATAGGATGAAGCCATTGTGAATGCATTTGTATCTTTCTTTTGTGGATGAAATCTCATTAAATCTCTGCAAAAAATCCCTTTTTGTTGTTTATTAAAATTAAGTATGAAATTAAGTATTTATGATATGAGAAATAAGTACTAGGAATACAAGGCTCTGAGCGTAAACTGGGGCAAGTCAGTTGTGTACCTCTGGCTCTGTGGTATGTAATACCCAAGAGAAACAAGAATGCACTTTCTGGATGACACCTTCAGCAGCTGGTTCCGCCTGCTCTCACCACATCCCCGCCCTCAAGAAGGGTTCACAGTGGCCATGTGCACTTAGCTAATCTCAGTGTTATTTTCTCCCATGATCCGGACAGCTGACACCCTTGACAATGATAGCAGAAGTAGGTTCCCAAGCAGTGCTGTCTAGAGTCCTCTCAAAGAATCTGAGTAAATGGATGAAAGCTTTCCTTATCTCTGATTTTCTCAGGCAAGTTAGAAAGAGGTGTGCATGCTACTGAGCAATCTTAGCCAGGGACAGAAAGTCTAGAGGAGCCAAATGGCCAAGGGCTGAAAAGTATCTCAAGCGGGCCTGCGCTTCTGGGAGCAGGAAGGACATGAGTACAGGGGAGGTCAGGGAAAAAATTCCTCTGAGTCTGTGCACAGGAGCCCCTCTGTACTCACGTTTGGATTGCCATGTACAAAAATCAAAATACCTTAGTATATGTACCACATTACTGAAGTAAATAAGAAAGACTGAAGGATTTAAGACTGAAAAAATAGATTTGGTTAGAGTGAGTGGTAGAATGCTTGTTTTCTTTTATTAAACTGCTTTAATAATTTTCTCTAATTAAAAGTCACAGGGCTGGGGATATATATAGCTCAGTGGCACAGTGCCTGCCTGGCAAGTGTGAGGCCCTGAGTTCAATTCCTGGTACCAAAAAAAAAGTTGTAAAAAAAGCAAAGGCGGAGGTTTCTTCTTGCAATGCTGAACACTGAAACAGTGCCTCATTCATGCTCTGCAGTGCTCTACCACCGAGCTACATCCCCAGGCCATTTGCACATATTATTTATGACCAATCTTTCAACTCCCCTGACTTTCCCAGGATCCTCCACGGACTTGGAAGAAGGTGAATCCAGAAGTAGTTTTCCCAGACCTGACTTCAGCCAGTCTCCTAAATTGAAACAGAAGGGGATATTATTCTACCTTAAAAGAGAAAGAAACCCTGTCATCTGTGACAACATGGATGGAACTGAAGGACATTATGCTAAGTGAAATAAACTTGGTACAGAAAGATGAGTACTGCATGATCTCACTTAAATGTGCAAAGTTAAAAGACAAACTCATAGGGAAAAAACAAGAATAGAATGGTGGTTATCAGGAAGGAAACTGGGGAGATGCTGGTCAAAAATAAATTCAAGAGATCTAATATACAAGATGGTGACTACAGTTACAAATGGCAATGCACTATTTACCTAAAAATTGCTATGAATAGATGTTCAGCATTCTCATGACAAAGAAAACATTAATTTGCACATAACACATATTATTAGATTAATTTAGCCATTTTACAATCTATACATATTTTAAAATATCATGTGTATACCATAAATAAAATTTTTGTCAAATTTTTCATTGATTCATATTGGTCACATTTGGAATGATAAGGTTCATTTTATTTTTCGTACATGCACATAACATATTTTGATTATTTTCATCCCTATTACTTCCCTCTCCCTTTCTTTCCACTTCCTCTAATCCACTTCCCCATTCTAAAAGTCTACCTTCTGGTTTCCTTGTCAATTTCTTTCAAAAGCCCCCATGAGGGTAAAAAATGTGCCTACCTGGTTCACAAGGTCACCTCAAAATCTCACTCAGAAGGGACACTCAGAAAATTCTTACTACATGAAAAGCGAAGTTGATGTAGCGAGTCACAGAACAAACTAGAAGACAAGAGAACCATGCAGAAAACAAGACCTGTGTGTCTTGGGGAGAAACATGAGACTTTAGAAAATAAGGCCCTTACAGGCATTTCTGGTATCATTCCAGGAAGGAGCAAGTTATTCAGAAATTTATCAAATGGTCGTAGACTTTTAAGTCCAGGGACATAGGGGCTGGGGATGTAATAACACAACCTGCTGAGTTTTTAAATGCTCTTGCTATAGTTTAAATCTAGAATATCCCCCAAAGGTCAGTGTATTGAAGGCTTGGTCACAGCCTGTGGAGGTTGTAGAACATTTAGGAGATGGAACACAATAGAAGAAAATTAGGTCATTGGGTATATGCACTGGGAAGGCATATTGGGCCCCAACCCCTCCTCATTCTTTTTGCTTCCTGGCCACTATGAGATGAATAACCTCCTATACCACACACTCCTGACACCATGTTATACTATACCTGCACAAATCCCAAGCAATGGAACAAAGCAATCATGGACTGAAATCCCTGACACTATGAGCCAAAATAAACCTTGCCTCCTTATAAGTCGACTTTCTTAGGTATTTTGTCACAGCAACAGAAAGCTGACTCACATAGCTCTTAACTAGCAGATGCATCTGCCCTGAGGCTTACAAACTCATCCCTGTCTCTTACCCTTTTAACATGAAAAGTGGGCAAAGAGACACCCAAACAGTGGATGGTTATGGAGGGAGAACCAAGCCTCACCCCTCTGCCCTCAGGAGAGATCCAAGAGAAAGATAATAAAGCAAATAATTTGTTCTATCCCTGTAGTCAGATAGCGTCTTTCCATCCTCTGTTGCCCCACAATAGTATCCATAGTGTTTTCAGGTAGAAGACAAAAAAGACTCCCTCTGCTCCTCCAGGAGTATAGCTCATTCTGATGAAAAAACCTCCTAACCGTCAGTGCTACACATGGAATGGGACTGCCTCATGAAGTTAGGTGCCTGTCTAGCCTGAAGGACCATGTCTGATATAACTGAAAAATCTCTATCTGGAGGGGGCTTAAAAGTGACCATCTGTCTCTCCACTAACAGCACACCTCTGTAAGTAGAGCCAGAGTTAACAGCTGACACCAGCTGTTCTGTCCCACCAAGGTCAAATGGAGCATATGTGTGTCCCTAGTTATGAGGTTCAATCTCTGGACCAGAAAATCAGGTGGCCCTTGTCCTTTGGATATAGTAGGGTGACTGTAATTTATCAGGCAAGATTAGGATACTTTTGCAAGTAAAAAGAGACAATAATAATTACAGAGGTACAGCAGAGCAGATAGGGAGGTATAGGCATTGAAATTAAGATTCACTATTAGTAAAATTTTCCTGTATTATGGTAGGATCTGCAATTCTAAATCATAGCATTCATCAGTGAGCTTAAATCTGTTAGGTTCTATTAAAGTCTGAGAACTGAAATGAACATAACAGTAAATACGATGGCTTGCTAGTTTATAAAGAGAATGGGAATTCTGATGGTTTTGGAGCACTTTAATACAAAGGCACTCTCTGGTTTAAAGAACATGGAAGTACTGAGGAAGCAAGAGCAATAAGAGACTTCTTTCAGAACTATAATTCTAGATATTTTTAAATACTCTCAAAAACACTAAGAAAAATTTAACTGCCCGTATCAATTAAATGATTTGTTTTATTTGGAGTGGTTTAGGGAATGTTTGGAATGAAATTGGGGGAAAGAAGTTTACATCTCCTTACTGTGCTATTCCCACACAGCACCATCATCAAGCTGCACACTTCTGCTGTCACTGCCTGAGTACACTAGGAACTGACCACATGGCTAAGCACAGTTCAAAATTCCAAGCCTCACCGTCCTCATCCGTAAAGCTCCACTACTCAGAGGTCTTGGCCGCTAGGTTTCTGCATAGCTTCGACCGTCTATGACCTAACCCTCTTACTGACCTACAGAGAAACAGCTGACATCATGTTATGCCTTACAGACCTACCAGAGTGATTCATTTAATATTTGTAGTCTTTGAAAGATAAAGTTGCTCCATAAAAGGGTTAGAAAATAGCCATGCCTTTAGTAATGTGTTAACATGCATATATAGGTGTCTTTTCTGTCCAAACAATATTATAACTGCCTGCTCTCTTATTTTCTTACACTGTCTGCCTATTTTTTCCCTGTCTGGGATTCAGAAAGTCAGAATTACTTGGGATTAGTTTGTAAACTCTCATCTTTTCTGATTGGGCTCATCTGAATGGAGCCCTCACCAGAGTCTTTGCAAATGGCATTTCCATTAGCATTTCTATTTCTGTCCTTTCAAGGCACCTACAGATTTCCCACCAAGATTTACATTTACTATTTTGAGAAAGTGCTTTTAAAAAGCCAATGGGTTTGCTAAGTTTAAATCTGACTTTCTCAAGGGATGCTTAAAAGAAATATACACAGTTTTTTTAAAGAACCTTTGTAAGTTCAAAATAACATTCCAGAAGGAGTCACTAGAAAAACATTCAGGGGAAGAGAAAGAAAAATGTTTTGCATTTGTTGCAGACCTGGCTTCATCTTAAAGTTCTGTTTGTTTTTCAATGCAGAAAAGTCAAATAGCCCTAAGAGTCAGATAATAATTGGAAAAAAATTGCCTGGTCTTTCTCATATCTAGACTATTTATTCCAGGGGGAGGAGTCAAGCCAGTCTGCATTCATTATTCAACAAGCCAGGTAGATACAGAGAAGACTGACACATAGAGGCTCAATACAGGGGTTTAGAGATCTTCTCAGACCTTACAGGAGCAGCATTAAAGCCATTCCTAAACTATGCCAACTGGAAATTTCTATCAGGCTGATGACCTATGATCTACTTCTACCATGGCCAAACTGGAATGTCTGATATGGCTGGATGCCTGCGAAACAGGAAGATAAGCTGTGGATGATTACTTCAATAAAAATTTAAGAATTACAGTGATTTTACTTAGGCATGGTAAGATTCAGACAGACCTCTGCTGGCATGGCAGAGTAGAGTGTATTAGAACTAGGTTTCGCTGCTAAACTAAAACATCCTCATAATAGTGATAGTATAACTATAAAAAGAAGTCCAGAGGGAGGCAGCCTAGGGCTGACATATTGAAAACACAGTTCATCAGAGCAAACCAAATTCCTTCTTTCTTCTACCTCATTCAATATGCGAATTTTGTACTTAAGGTTATCTCAGGGCTCTAGATGGCCATGATCTATTGTGACGATCAAGACTGCATTCCAAGTACTGTGACTTCTCAGGATCCACAGTGGACTGGTTCTAGCACTCCTGCAGTTACCAAAATCCACATGTATTCAAAGTCCGTTGTATAAAATGGTATGCTGTTTGCCATTTTAACCAATGTATATCCTCCCATACACATACTTTAAATCTTATCTAGATTACTTGGAACACCTAATAAAATAGAAATGATATACAAATAGTGGTTATACAGTACTGTTTAGCAATTAAACACAAGAAAATAAGCCTGTATGTGTTCAGTACAGATGCAATTGTTCCCCAAATATTTTTGATTCATGATTGGTTGAATCCATAGGTACATAACCTATGGGTATGGAAAGACTATTATAGGAGGAAAGAGAACAGGAGGAAAAGTGGTCTCCCGCCTTGTAAAGGGATTTCCCAGAGGTCCCATACAACATTTGCTGTACACTCATTGGTGAAAACTTGATCACAGGGTAATTACTAGCCCCCTCCAAACTAGGCAGCTGCTACTTTATAAAGGTACCCAGCAACTTTGTTTACAAATAGTGATTGCAGTAAACCTTTTTGTATCTTCTAAAGGCATCAACTTGCCTAAATTAATCATTTTAGACTGAAAAAACCTTTATGAAGTTTTTTCACCATTGGACATAAAAGTAATATGACAGAAAAGAATGTTGCTTTCTATAAACTATAATAAATGCTATTTAACCCTCATAACGGTGAGAGCAACTTCCTGTGTGTTCTCCAAAAATTGGTAAGAAACAAAAGCCCAAGCTATGAATCTAATAATGATGGAGTCCTAAATTCACTTTAGATGAAAAATAAGAAAACTTTACCTTTCTAGAGAATATATCCCTATCTGCTCTCCACCTACTATATTTTCCACATCCATTGCTAGTAATACCAAGGCCTCCATAATTCCACACAGCAGAGTTTGAGGAGTACATGTCTGGTTGGAAAGGTTGAGGTTTAGGAAAAGTAGGAGGTGGTTAAACTTGTCTTGAAGGTGCATTTCCATAGCAAATCTGGTGTGGTACCCATATTATATTCAAAACCTTTTAAATTCAAGAAAACTTCCCAATTAGTAATCTCCCTTCTCATGATAACTTGACTTTGCCACATAAGGCATCACTGTTTTGGGAGCTTCTCCAATGTTCATAAATAAATATTTACAGAGCACGTACTACCAACAGGATCAGGCTGCGACCAGACACCATTTACAGGGAGGAGGAGAGGGGCTTCTTCCCTCGAAGTGTTCTCTAGGTTTTAGGGTATGGGCTGAGAATTCTACGGAGGACATTTGGCTTTAAGCCCTTACTTTCATTTTAACACAGAATACTTTATTACATTAAGAGTTCATTTCATACCAAAAAATAAGGAGCTTATTTGAGAGTAACTTCCCTGGTTCTTCCTACCATACTGTACTCAGTGGGAAAGTTATTGATGCAACTGACAGGAAGGTATTTCTGTCTTTGCCTTTTCTTCCTCCTCTTCTCCTTAAACTTAGGGACACAGCTTCTCGTCCACATAAGCTTAGAAATCACATGAACACTCGTGCCAGATAGCATGGATCTGCACAAAGAGCAGCATGCTCATTAGCTTCTCAAAGAGGTGTGTTTAATACTGCTACTCTGCATTAAATATGGTTTGAGTGCGACCTCAAGAGCTCGAGGGGAAAGATTAATACCTAGTGTGGTGATTAGGTGGAGTTTCACCTTTAAAAGTGGAACTATGGGAGGCAGTTTAGTCATTGGGGAACATCTTCAGAAGGAATTAAATTGATGCAGTTCTCATAGGACCTTAGTTTTTTCTTTCAAGAGGGTTGTAATAAAGAAGCAAAATTAACTCCTGAATCCCTCTTTTACCTCCTGTCTTTCCCCTTGAGCCCATCTGCAAACACTCCCACCACTTTAATGCCTTCCCCTTCAAGAGCTCTTGGCAATGCTCTTGAATTCCAGAACGATGAGCTAAAAAACTTCTTTTCTTTACAGATTATCCAGTCTCAAGTATTTTGTTATAATAACATACTTATTTAACTTTGTCATCAAAGAAAACCCATCAAAGATCAAAAATGTGCGAAGTCGTCTCCTTTCTTTGTATCTGTCAGAAAACAAGAATGTGTTCCAGATAGAGACAACAGCACTATCTATCTGATAAACTACTGCTTAGACTTACTACAACTCAAGATCTGTCTTTTTGAGAAAGATTTCCGACTCCTTTATATAGATGTATGCTTCTTTACTCAGCTTCTGACTACAATTATTTCATTATATTGTTTTACAATTTTTATTTGTGCATTCTCCTCTTTGCCCATCTATGACTTTTCTGACTTCATTAAGTGTGAGCTGGTACCACGATTAGTACATTTCAGTGAATTCCCAGTGGGAGGCTGGATGAATGGATGTATGGATGAATCGAAACTCTCATTTCATTGCCAGTAATGAATTATCCACAGATCCATTTTTGTTCCCTGTCTTATCAGACTATGCTTGTTCTTAATTTGAGGGAAAATAATCATCATGATGTCTGAGATTTCTGAATATTTAAGCTTTAAAATAAACAAGCCTACTTCATTGAACTTTGGCCCATTTATTTATGTTTTCTGTATACAAACTGTAGAGCTGCAACTGTATTCTGTAAATGGACCAAGTTCACCTTCTAAGTTTGAATACTTTCTTCCCTTTGATGTGAACTGTTTTATGTTTGGGTATTTCTGTAGAAAAAAATTTGCAGTCTCAGACTTAAGTGACTCTAGCACCGATTTCAGGAGATGCTTCTGCTTCCAGCTTCTTCATGTGCCTATGTCAATTGATTATTCTCACCCTCAAAAGAAACTAGATTTGAAAAACTGTTCATTTGGTTACTTATGATGATTCACTAGTTTTTAACTGTGCATTACTGACATGCATGTTGTAAATTTGTGTATCTCTAAAATGACTTTCCAGAGCTGATAAATTTTCTCTTCCATGCTGTAAGCCAGTCATGAGAGAGAAAGGGATCAAGGGAAGAAAGGGTTACTGTCTCACAAGCTGTGAGTTTTCCTCCTGGTGCAGCCTTTTGGAAGAGACTCATTATTTGTGGAAATGGTGTGTTCTGTAGGCAGAAATAACTTTTTAAAAAAAGAACATCTCTTTGCCCTCCTGAAGTAATCTCAAAATGAATTCAAGATTTCTCATGAAAGAGAGAAACCTTTATTATGGCCAGAATGGTTCCATGTATACTTGGCCATGCCACACTAAGGCAAATCTACATCAATTTAAGGCCCAGGAAAAGCTAACAAAGACTTAATGATGAGGTAGCAAGAACAGAAGTAAAGGGTAGTGGACAGGTTTTCTATTTAGAGCCACACGGTCATGGGAAAATCTCACTGCAGGACCATAAACAAACAAAAAGAAACAATTGATCGAGAGGAATATAGAACATTTCCTTTACCTGATTTTAAACTAAACACGAAGGACATTTCATTTTAAATAATAAATTACAACATTTTGGCAGCTTCACATGAGAAGCCCTTAAGGAAGAGAGACAGAGAAAAACATGGAAAAATAGAGGGGAAAGAGGCAACTAAGGAAGAAGACAGGAAATAAGGGAATGAATGTGAATGATGTGTGGGAGAAGTAACCAGTATTTTCTTTGTCTCAGGCACTGTTCTAAATGATTCGTACACAGTAAGTCTTTTAATCATTCTAACAACCTGCAAAGCCTGGGTTACTACCTTCTCTAAAGAAGTATGCACAGAGTTTAAATCACCCAAGTAGAGTAGAGCTAGGATGTAGAAGGCCTGGGATTTGAACCCAAGAAATCAGGCTGCAGGGTCTGTGCCCTTTAATGGCAGATGTGACTGAGGGATTCCTTTCAACAAAACCCACCCCAACTCCCACTTTGATTCCAGCTCCTAGCACCAGATTTCCACTGCCCATTACCCTATCCATGAGCTCTTGCTGAAGCATTTCTGAATGTGCAACTCAGTTAGTTACCCCTCACCCAGATATGACCCTGCCTAAATCCTTTGACTGGTGAGACCTAAGATCCTGCTCTCAATTTGAGTGACTCTCTTGATGACCCTATCTCCAATAGCCCCGTGGTGGAGTCCTCACTCCCCTGACAATACCACATGAGGAGAGCAAACCAGGCTTATTTCTGTAGCTCACTTCCACAGGTTTATTGTTTGTTGTGTTTTATTTTGTTTTGTTCTAAGATGAAAAGTCCCAGACAGGAGATAGCAAGAGAAACATCACTGAGCTTTTATGTCAGCATCCAGGTTTTCAACAGAAACTTATATGAGTGAACATGGAAAAAATCCAGTGAAATCAAGTTAGTTATCAGTGAGGATGTGCATGAGTGAGTTGGAGGCTGATGCTGACTACATTCAGACTTCAGATCTCAACACTGTTGAAAACTGGAAGCTGGTCTAAGCCAGAAAACTCTCTGGGGCTCATGATCTATCCTTATTGGCAGTGACCTTTGCAGATGGAAATAGTAGAACTTGATAACTTCTTGAATCAATGCATGAGTATTCTCAAGCCTCATCTTGACAAAGCCAGATGATGTTAGAAATTTGTCTTGTAGACCATAGACTCTAAGCAGATCTCCTTCCAAATCTTGAATGACAAGCTTTGTCTCTAGTTCACAAAGGGCACAGCAAGGAAAGCCTGAGATTTGAGATTGGTCTGTTGTAGCATGTAGTGAATATAGTGTTGGGACACCCAGAGTTCACAGCTGCTGAGGGTGTTGGGAGCTCCTGGGCTCAAGCCGGATCCCATTCAGGAATTTACACTCAGCCAAAGAGAATCCCCCAAGCTTATATGTTCTCCCCAGGAACACATATATCCAATATCCACTAGCTGATCTTCAGGAATAGGAAATAAAAAGGTCACAGGTCAAGACAACTCCGAAAGTTCATCTCAGGTCCAGAGTTCCCAGGAACTCAGGGTCAGAGACAGGTTATAATGGGTGAAGCATATTTCTTAGATACCAAATTTAAAAGGGGCATGACAAATCTCAGCAAGATGGTTAAAATTATAATGTAATACTTTTAAAACAATGAAAAAAATCCATAATAAAATATTGAAGTGCTATATAAAGACAGACACTAGCAGTGACGTGGGCAAGTTTAGTAGGTTCTACAAATATAGTATTGGGCTTTGTCTCTATAATATTTAAAATGTTCGTGTTCTGTTTAGCAAAATTTTTATATTAAATTATTTTTGATGGTTCATTAAAATATGTATCTTGACTGCTAAGTTTTTGGTATCCCTTGAATCTTGGCCCTAAGCAAGTGCCTCCTCCTTCTAGGTTCTATGGAGGCTTCTATTGATAGTGCATCACAGTTGAATTTCTCCAGCTCAATCTTGCTTTCTCCCCTCCTTCATATAATATTCCTTAGCCATCCCTAATAAGACTCTTATACCCAATACAAAAATATCAAAATCTTCCATGTGAACAGCTACCAAGGGAGACACTCTTGGGGGTTTAAGTAAGTTTGTGGAGTATTCAAACCTGAGCTTGAAGCTCAGTCCAGCACCTTACTGAAAAGGTGACCTTGGGAAAGACACATAGCTTCCAAGTCTTTTTCCCCACTCTAAAATGACAGCAGTGTTATGTCTTATCACATCCTGGGCTGCTATCTCAGGTAAATAACTTAGTTTAGCGACTAGCAGGTAACAGGTGTTCAGGAAATAGTCTCATCCTTCCTTGTTTCTACCTCCCCTTCCTGAACTCCTAATCTGGCTGAGGAGAGAGCACCTTCAGTTGTCATGACCACACATGAAGGCCTGAGAAAAAGGATGAGAACCTCTTTCCTTAGTTTTGCTGAATTAGCATAGGTTCAACCTCTGCCAGTTAAATCAACACTCTTTATCCTTTGGCTACTGATAATCAGCCATCTTCTTCCTGGTGAGACCTATACTGTGTGAGGTCTTCCCACTCAACTGTTTCTAAACATCTGTGATTAGGGCCAATTAGGGACAGGGAAGGGTGCCTGCCATTCTTCTTTAGGATAAAGAGGAAGTCCTGAGGTGCCATTATCGCCAGCAAGACACCATCTGTCACCCTAGACCTCAGGAATACAAGGCTCATGCAAATGCAATATCAGTCTAGCTAACTTTATCTGTGTTCCCCAAATGGTCACAGTGTTTGTATCCCACTGATAGGGGAATCTGGCATCTCATTTTCTCAATGTCCAAGAAGGATTTTCAAATTGTATGAAGTTAAAATAGCCATTATGGAATGAGAGGGAATCAGAAAAATCAAATAGAGGTCAAAGCCCTTCCTTCATTAAGTCCCAACATTGCAATAGGAAATAGAGAATAAGCACACATGTTAACTACAAGCAAAACCCATATCCATAACTTATGATGGGAGTTACGCATTTTCCACTTACTGCCTGTCAACATTAGGGTTCGTGTAACACCTCACCATTAATCTCCTTCTCTCCTGCATCAGCACCTCCCCCACCCAGGCAGAAGCAAATTCTTTACTCCATACTTCCATAGCTTTAAATGCTAGTTGTTTTGATTTAATTTATATGCATGTATCCAAGCTATTACAATTTTTTCATTTTGTATTAAATAAATGCTTACCCAATGCTCATAAATGAATGGTTGTGCCAGAAAAAGTCACTTACCATAAGTAAAGAAAACAGATCTCCAGAGAAGGTGGCTGCTTTTTTTTAAAGGTTTTTCTATTTTATTTTGTTTTGTTTTGTTTGAAGAAATGGAGGAACTGGCTCCCCTGAAGTGAGATTTATAAGTAGGAATTCCAGTGTTCACATGAAACCCATTCACACACTTGCTGCATGTTATGGTTTAGATGTAGAATGTCACCCAAAATCCTCATGTATCAGAGGTGGGGGCTCTTAGAAGTGATTATATCATGCGTACACCATAGCTGACTTGCTGTTAGGAGATGCATGTGGTTGCAAAAGACAGGTCACTTGAGGGATGACTTAGAAGAGTATATCTACCTCCCTAGATCTTCATTTCTCTCTCTGTTTCTGGATACAGTAAGTGAGCCATTTTTCTCCATCATACCCTTTCAGCAGGCCATTTCTGCCTTGGAACCAACAGACCATGGACTGAAACCATAAGTCAAAATAAACCTTTCCTCCTTAGAACTGTGATTATTGGATTTATAGGGGTTTTTTTTGTTTTGTTTTGTTTTGTTTCATTTTGTTTTGTTTTGTTTTACTGTCCCAGGGACAAGAATGACAGACACTGGTTAGTATCTGAAATTAGATTGCCTGCTGCTACCATATGCATTCTACGCTGAGTTTCAATTCTATCACTTCTTGGTCACTCTCTACATCTATGATGTGTAGACTTGCAGAGGTTTATTTTCCCTCTCTGCAGTCTGCCGTCTATACTGCTGGCCTCTCTGGAGTTAGTAGTTTCTGGACTGAACACATTAAGGATTGAAACAAAAGTGTATATTTCTCTAAATTTCTCTAACCATATCTGTAAACATAGAGTAATAGCTAATCTTTTAGAGTTAAAAACAGATCTAGGAAGAAAAGGTACACGGCAATTACTAAGTGCCTAGCAGATAAGATAACTAGGCTTTATTCTATTTAGTCCTTATAACCACCCTAAAACAAGTTATTGCTTTTCACCATTTTTCATATAAACAAACTGAGGCTCAAAAGAGTTAATGAACTTATCCAAAGCCACAAGGTCAGTGTTACATCTTGTATCTAAAACATCCCCAAAAGGGCTTGTGTATTTACAAGTGGGACTTTGGAAGGTGATTAGATCATGAAGACTCTAACTTTGTTAGTGGATTAATCCATCGGTGGGTCCATAATTTGATGGCATATTGGAAGGTATGGAAATTCAGGAGGTGGGGTCTAGTTAAAAGGAGTGGGTCGTGGAGGTGTGACCCAGAAACTATCTCTTGCCTCTCACTCCGTCACTCTCTCTCCTCTGCCTCCTGGGAGCCACAAGGCAAGCAGCACTTTTCTGCCTTATCTTTCCACTATGATGTTTCTACCTTATCCCCAAAAACAATGAATCCAGCTGACTATAGACTGAAATCTCTAAAACCGTGAGTCAAAATAAACCTTTCCTCCAGTAAAGTAATTTTCTCAGGTCTTTCATCATAGCTACAAAGGGCTAACTCATACAACTGGAAAGCACAAGAGACAGAATTCTGACCAAGAACTGAGTGCTCTTAATGCATACTCTTAATCTTTTCATTATGTGGAGCTCCCAAGGAAGAGCAGCAGTATTCCCACAGGCCAAATTGTGGAGGAAGATGTGTGCCATGTTCTAAGCAGAACACGGGTTTGCATGCAAGTAATTCCTTTTCATCTGGAGCAAGGCAGAGAAGTCATGTGCAAATAATCCAAAAATAGTTTCTAATTTTTCTTGGGATAAATATAAATTTTTGGCAAAGGACACCCCTTTCAAAGTGTGTTTTGATTAGAGTTACACGAAAAGGCGTTTTTATTCTCTGAGGGCTCGCCAACTAATAGGCAGAAGGGAACTAAGAAGAGTGCCAGCCTGACTCCCTCCACTTTTCAAGCCAAAGGACCGTGTGCAGTCTGAGGTGCTGCCAGTAGAAAGGCACCAGTAGAAAGGGTGCTGAAGGGCAATGGGATGGTTGGGCTTGGCTGACTCTCTGCCATTCTAGAACGCAGACCTGAACCCTCCCTACGCTATCAGTGAGGAAACCGAAATAGGGTTGTGAGCATCTCGGTCAGGATTACAAGGCAAGTTTACAGAAAACAAGGGTGGAAATCTAGGTCCCTTAATCTCATCTCCTTTTAATATCAACCTGCCTTTTAGTTCCTAATGTCAGACTACTCCAGATGAAGAGATGCTGGCATGTAAGTCAAAGTGTGAACCTAAAATATGAGGGACAGAAAATGGTAAGTGGGGAAAAATTCCATTCTAGGCTCAGAGCAATTTCAGTAGAGTGAACAAAGGAGTCAAGTAGACCTGTGTGACTTTAATCCTATTACTTCACTTCTCCTGGCTTTTGACCAGTTGAAAAATTCAATTACTGTGAGAACTCACAATGTTGCTCTGGCATAGAGAGAAACCTTGGTTAATGCAGATAAGGACTCTCCTGTTCCACCCTTCCTGGCTTCTATTGAGTGATTTGTTGATCAAATTTATTTATTAGGTGATTTCCTGGTTGGGTCTCTTCATGTTGCTATAATTAAATACCTCAGATAATTAACTTACAAAAACTAAAGTTACTTTGACATATGGTTTTGAAGCTTTCAGCCAATGGTCAAGTAGCCCCATGCTTTGGGCCCTTAATAAGGCAGTACATCAGTGGGAGGAACTTATGGCAGAGCAAAACCATCATGACTAGGAAGCAAAGAGATTGGTGTCACACAATCTTCTTCAAGAGCACACCCTCAAGTATCCTAAGGACCTCCCATAAGGCCACTCTTTCAGAAGAATTCACTAACTCCCAATGGTGCTACCCTGTGGACCAAGCCTTAATACAGGAACTTTTAGAGGACATCCAACAACATTCGATCCGTAGTGTTTCCTAAAATATCTTTCTTCAAACTACTCTAGATGGAATTACTCTACTATATTAGCATGCAAAGATAAATGAGTTCTACCCTCCCTGGCCCTCAGACTCAAAACCCATACTCTTCTACCCGACAATTAGATGAAGGCAGAAGCTGTGACAGTGGGGCAGGTAGGTGGGAAGGAAAGAAGGAAAGGAGCAGACAGTGAAGCAACCCTAGAACATTCTCTTCTGGGTCCATGAGTTTAGCTAGAACAAGGTTTGCCAAAGCTGCCCTTCAAAGAGGAGAACCACTCTGGCTTGAGGAGACAAAACAAGGAATACCCATGTTTTTATCTATAAGATGAGATCCAAGAAGTCCTGGGGTATAAATGAGTATGCTATTTGACTTTCATTTATTTGATCTTAGCTGAGACATTAAGAAGATCAAACAGGATATAGTAAATCCATTTTAGAGATAAGGAAACGGAGGATCCAGGAAGTAAAATAACCTCCAAGTTTAGATAACATAATGAGAGAGTTGCTATTAGGGCCTGTTTTATTGTAAGGGACTGTCAATAAGCTTTGTACTTGCTGAAGAACAGAGGCAGTGACTCATTCATCTCTGTACCTTTAGTGCCTAGCAAACTACAGAGTATCAGGATTTGCTGAAGGAATGACTTTCCTATCCATTATGCCACCATGGATGTATCTGAGTAAATCCGGCCCTGTGATTCACCATCTTATCTCACACAGCATGACCTCAGAAAAACTCTTGTCATCACAAACTTAGCCAAATGTAAGTTAGTGAAACAAATATTTATTTAGCCATATTAAAGACAGTCTTTTAGTAGAAATGTTCTTGCATAACTGTAATTCATCAATCATTTAAAAAACCAATTGTTTTTCCAGTTTTCAACATAATTTAAGAGGCAGGCCTGAATTGCAATCCTCCACGAGAAACTGAAACAGCACTATTCAGTGGCCTTTCTTCTGGTTGCTGCCACCACTGTTGTTGTTGCTTAGTGAGATAAATTTGGTATTACCAGGAGGGAGCAGAGTGAGAAGAAGAATCAACTGGGATGGCTTGAGAATTAGAGAAGCAACTTTCAGAATTTTATCTGTGAACAGCCCTAAATCCATGGTATAATACTCCTTAAGATTTTGCATTTATAAAGCTGATCCTGTAAAGAAAATAATGAGTTATCAGAAAACATATATTAGCATTCAAAAATGACAGATACATAGTTGGGTGCTATGGAGCATACCTGTGATTCCAGTACTTTGGAAAAATTAGGCAGGGAGATCATAAGTTTGAGCCCTGGTTAGGCAATTTAGCAAGATCTGACTCAAAATAAAAGATAAGAGGAATGTATCACAGAACAAAGGCCTCAAGTTCAAACCCTAGTATCATACACACACAGACACACACACAGACACACGCACATGAGATCCCTTTGAATGCAATAAATGTAATACAGAACATATGGATTCTATTCTATTCAGATGGAAAAATTCATTTACAGTGCAAGTTCAAGAAGGCTTCTCATAACTTAGAGTATAACAAACAAAATATGATAAAGTATTAAAAAGATAAGAAAAACAGAGAGACTCATTCAGAAAATGTATCAGTTATGTACAACAAGATCCACCAAGGGGCTAGAATATTCAAAAAAATAATCAAAGAAATAAAAATTATTCCTGAATTTAAAAAAATATTTAAATCTTCAGTTTGAACAGATTTATCAAGAATTGCATGTTAAATAAACTGAGATGTATGAAGGCATCTTATTTGCCTTTTTTTCTATAAATCAAGTTTGTGAGAGAGTAGTCTTTTTTGTTTTGTCGACAACTCTTTATTTATTTATTTTATTTTAAATAAGCAAAACAGAAAAAAAGATAGAAATGGCTAGAATTTCAAAAAAGTAGGAAATTAACATAATTAATATATTGCTATTTTAGAAGTGGTTGTTAGGTTATAAGATTTAGGCACAAAAAAAATGATCAAACAATCAAACAATGAAAGCACAAGAAGAAAGAAACAAACAAACAAAAGAAAAAAGAAAAGAAAGAGGAGTAGGGAGTAATAGAGAGGAGGAGAGAGGAAAGAGAGAGAGAACAAATTGCACGCCACACTTCTCTACAACAATAAAAGCCTGAGAAATAAATTCACAAATTTTAGATGAAAAAATCTTGTGACTAAGGGAGCTCTTTTAGATTTGTAAAAAAGTGAAATCTACTCCAGTACAACTGTGAAACAAAACAGAGAAAGGGCTTTCACAACCACAATTAAGTAAATAAAATCTAAAAAAGATAATGCTAGACTGAAGCAGGCGAAGTATAAATAAACTATATTAAACAATAAGAACAGTAATATTCGGACTAAGAGTTAAGTTTCATATTTTTCAAAAATAACTTTGAAATGAGGTAAACATAGAAACAATTCTTATCAAAAATACTGTATAATGAAAAATAAAATTTTTAAGTATGATTATTTTCTTCTGGATTTAACTTTCTTGATCATTTCAATGAAAAATTTAAGCTAAATCATTAGCAAATCTCTTGAACATTTCTCTCATATCTCACCTTTACTCTTTATTCTCACATTTACTACCTTGGCGTGGTCCCTCATTACACTTCTGCTAAATTACAAAGATAATTTTTTGACTGCTCATTCTGTCTCCAATTTTACATGCTTCAACTCACACTGAAGAGATTAATCTTAGGATACTATTTTTAATATGTCACTGGTTGGCTAGAAATGTATATACGAGATAAAATCCAAACTTGCCGGCTTGTTATTTTAATCCTCATGAAATCTGCTATGATCCTACCTTTATTTGCAGGTTTACATTGTACTGCTTCTCAAGACAAGCTCTCCATTCCATTAACATCTATCTTTTGAACAGCCTGAACATACTCTAATCTTGTCATTTTTGCCTCTGTGCCTTTCTTAGTTCACAAGGGGAAACTCCTTCCACCTAATTCCATCCCTGCCACTTCTGCCTCAAACTCCAGTTCCAACAGCAATTCCTTTCTTCTCTTTAAGTGTATTCCAATCCACACAGAAACTTCCTCCTCCAAATATCCAAGAAATTAGTGCTGTATACCAGTACTTAAAATCAAATCTTACTTTGTATCACTTTCCATATATCATCAAATTTAATACTATCAATTTCAGTTTAAACCATTATACTATGTAATGCTGGGAAAGAAGTTTTTCCAATTGCATTGTGACATTCCATTGATTTTAAGAAGCATTACCTTTTCAATGACAGTAAAAGATATAAAAATGTGCAAGTTGGTTTCATAAGATAGAGTGGGGGTCTCATCCATTCTTCTACCCATTCATGATTATTTATTGCCTACCATGAGCTCAGAACCATGCAAATGCCATCCATAAACAGTGCTGACAAGTCCCTTTACTCACCTGTGCCCTGGTGCACCCACCTCTTACCAGCCCTGCCCTGCTACCGTGGGTTGTAAGGTCTTCAAGGGTAAAAATGATGTGCTATGGTTTATCCCCCACAATGTGTAGCATGTCACCATCCTACATGTACTAGCTGCCTTAAATAATTAGCAATTGAGGTAATGAATAGAAAATGTGTGCATGTGACATAATGTACTACTCTGCTCTACATCTGAGCACAATATACAATCCATTCAAGTTAGTTAGATTTGCAGCCACTCCATTTCATGAATGTTTTCACACCATTCCGTAAGACAAGGAAGGAGAAAATGATTTGCAAATTGTGAGATGCAGCAGTCCTATTAGATGGATGTGGTTGTGGACTTCAACTTGTCTCCAAGTGAAGCACATGGACACAGAGAATTATAATTCATTCCCTATTCACACTAATTTACAAAATCCTTTTCTTCCAAATTAATTAAAATAACAACTCAGCAGGGCTTTGTCACTGGTTGATCTGAAATCTTTGGATTTTATTGCTTAAGAATCTAGAATTAATGAGGTCTAGAAATGTGCTTTTCATCCAGAGACTTCTGTCCCCAAAAAGGCTGACATGCTGAAAGGATCCACCAAGCCAGGAGAGACCACAGGCTGCCACCCAGTAGCATAACTTCATGGTTTCCTCTTCAACAATACTTAGGAATTGGGAAACTCTTGAGATTATGGTATATAGCCCTTGAAAACAGCAAGAGCTTCACACTCCAGCAACTGTCTCCTCAGAAACTCTAAAAACCCATTGTGGATCCCCATCAACAGAGGCTTCTCTGAAAATTCATCCCCTTTGAACTCTGTGGAGAACTGTGTGTGGAGAGAATTTCTTAGGCTTCATGGATACTTATACATTCAATCCACAAACTTCAAAAAAGATTTGAAATGTGCTAGGCTCAGTTAAGTACCTGGGTTTTGAGTTGCTCTACTTAGCAATTGAGTTTGAGCACCACTAGAACCTGTCTTTGTGGGTATGTGAATGTTTTTATCTTGCCAATACTTGCATCTTATACAGATTTTATTAGTGGAGTTTTAATTCTCTGTAATAAAGAAATAAATATTGTACTTCCCTGATTTCTTCCCACAATTTAAAAGAAGTCGTATGATATGATGCTGTCAATTATGTTTTTGCATTCATGTATCTCGCTGAGAAGAAAGCTCACTTTTTTTTTTATTTAAGAGAAAATAGATACAGAAGCTAGAAATAAAAGTCAAAAAAGACAGACAAACAACAACAACAGATCTGATATGATAACATTGTAGGTTTACACACTGAGGTGGTTGAAGTTTGGCAGTAGTTACAATATTGCATATCATTACCTTCCTAGGGGTTGGGGATATTGACAGATATAGACATG